>CAUYSK010005417.1:0-17118 GCA_963575035.1 Avahi laniger | reverse complement strand
AGGGACAGTAGGAAGAGAGAGTGAAGGTTCTAGGAGTGGGGACAATGTACCAGATTGCAACTCCAGGACAAAATCCTGGTTGCACATGTACTAACTGGGAGGTGAGTTCACTCCTCAGAGTCTGTGACGGACCCACCTGCCTAGTTAGGAGGCCGCAGGCCAGGCCATCCTTGCCTGGAGAAAAAATACTGGGTTATGATGAGAGAAGTTTCTATGATCAGTCCCCGACTTTGAGGTCCATGTGTCCCCTGATCCCCAAAGATCCACGTCTCCACTTACCCTGGGATTCTCCTCCTCGGGTCGCGGAGCCCTGGGCCCTGCGGGTCCCCTCTGCTGCTTGCTCATGGTCTGGGCTTTGCTGAGTGTGTTGTTCACAGGTTGTGGGTAGTGACCTGACATATATGCCTCATCTTCTTGCAGCTGGAGGTCAGACTTCCTCAGGTGTTGACATTTGGATCTCCTGAGTGACAAAAAAAAAAAAAAGAAAGAAAGAAAGAAAAGAAATTGTTGAAAGTGTTTTATATTTACATAGTTACAAAAATACCCTCTGCACCTTCTTTCCCATGAGGTGCTGAAGGGACATCTACCCACTTATTCAAATCCTTTTCTCGCAAAGTGAGCTCCCACTCCCTGATGTGTTATCTTCCTCTCCCTCATTACCCAGCCCCAGAATAGGGCCCTGCCTGAGACCAGACACATAGAAATGACAAATTTAGATTTTTCCCCTTGAATGGCTGATTCTGGAGTCTTGGTAAGCTCTATCACATTTTACTCTATTAGATAAATGAAAGACAATATTTTTCAGGACTTAAAAAGCAATCAATGCTACGGGGAATCGGATTTGTAATCCTGGGGCACACATATTTGAAAGTCAGAAATAAAATACAATTTGCTATTATAATTTGAATGGTCATTTGGACATTAAAATATGTAATTTCCAAACATGAATTCACATGTGAATGTTATTTCTTTCCCTACTAAATTGGAAGTTGATGGTCTACAGTCTGTCAATTACTGCTATCTTGAGAAGCACACCATCTATGCAGTTTCTAAGAAATGCATAATCAATACATTCGAAGAAATGAAGAACATATGAAATATTTTAGGTTTACATGTCCATGACCAAAACCACTAGATTTCTAAAACTGTTTATCTGTTTACCTACAAAGTCAGGAGGCTGGGTATATTTCTTTAGGAATGTGAATTTTTGTGAAATAACTGACATTTAAACTGGAGTATTTTATGTCTCTTTTCAAAGAAATACAATTAAAAAGAAACAAAAAACCCTTATCCCATAAGCTAAAACCACAATATCACTTATTTTTAATTCTATTTTTCTGAAGTATAATCTGAAGAAAAAATTAGTGAAAAATACAAACCTGAAATCCAGGGGTTCACCTCCTGGCTGTCAGTAGGATTTCAGAGGAGTTGAGTCCACGCTGGAAAATCTCGGCTGGGTGTGAGGCAGCTTCCGGGACTCCTGGGCAGGGGCACCGAGGGAGGCCTCCTGTCCGCGCTGACTTTTATGCAGTTCCGTGGGTGGGCAGTTGCAGGTGTGACCTAACCTGAGCAACTTAATCCAATTATATCCCACCTAATTGTCCCTGGAAACAATTCACTCTACTTTGTTGTTTACCATTTTGAAGTATTTTTTAAAAATATAGGTACCCCTGCATGGTGTTAAGAATATGTATTTTTGTAAGAATAAATAAATATTTGTACATATATCTGTTTCAGTTTGCACGTTGCATTTTTACTGTGCTAACATATATATAATAGGAAATATACCATTTTAATTATATTTAAGTGTTTGGTTTTGTGACATCAAGTACATTCACAATGATATTCCACAATCACCATTATCCATCTGTCCAGAATTTCTCATTTTCCCACCTGAAACTGTGCAGCTGTCAACAGGAACTCCACATTTTTCTCCCAGAATCCCTTGCAAACCACAATTTTCCTTTCGATGGATGTGACTGCTCTAGAAAACTCATGTGACATGAATTATAAATTATTTGTCCTTTATAGCCTGGCTTATTTTTCCTCTTGCTTTGTGACTCGAATAATTACTCCTAAAAAGTCTCTAGATGGCCACACAGATGCACACGTATCTCGTTCTGTTTCGCAGTCTTTTACTGCCTATTGGTGTAGAAGCAATGGGCATTCTGTTTGAACTCTTGTCATTTTCGTTGACACTTACCTTATTTCCAAATCTCCTCCTTAACAGTGTGTCCATAAATACTTTCATTTCTTTTTAAGCCTAAAGGATATTGCATCACACAAACACACACAAGCACATCCCACATTGTGTTTATAGATGCAACTATTGATGGATATTTGAGTTGTTTCCACCTTTTGCTTTTGTGAATATTGCTAGTATCTACAATTGTTTACAAATATGCTTCATCCCTGGTTTTAATCTTTTATTTATATACATAAAAGTGGAGTTTCTGAATCCTATAGTAAGTATGGGTTTACGTTTTTACTGAGTGGCCTTACTGTTTTCTACGAGGGTTGCATCATTTTCTCATTTCCAGTAATAATACTTCAGAGTTCCATTTCCCTACATCCAAAACTTCTAATTTTCTCACTGATTGATTGGTTTGTTTGATGGATGTAATCTTAGCCTACCTAATGGAGTGGGTAGGAGTAACTAATGGAGCAGTATCTCCTGGTAGTTTGATTTGTATTTCCTGAACACACAATGATGTTCAGCAGCTCCTCCCGGATTTATTTGCCATTGCATATCTTCTTTGGAGAGATGTCTATTTAAATAGTTTCCTTACTTTAGTTTGGATTTTTTCTTTTCTCTTTTTAGAGACAAGATCTCACTTTGTCATCTAGGCTTGAGTGCAGAGGTGAGTTCACAGCTCACTGAAGCCTCAAACTCTTGGGCTCAAGGGATCCTCCTGCCTCAGCCTCCCGGGTAGCTGGGACTACAGGCGTACATCACCATGCCCGGCTAATTTTACTATTAACGTTTTTAGTAGAGATGGGTTCTCCCTCTTCCTCAGGCTGGTCTCCATGTCCTGAGCTCAAGCGATCCACCGGCCTCAGCTCCCAGAGTCTGGCATTACAGGCCAGATCCACCTTGCCCCGCCTTTCTTCTAAATCACTTATACTTTATTTTCTACATTTACTCTTTCATCAATTTTGATTTAAATTGTGATATTGTTTTCGGTAGCGATTGAAACTTACATTGTTTTGTGGATATCTAAGTTTCACAGCAGCATTTTTTGAAAACACTATCCTTTCCACACTGAAAGGTGTTGATACCTTTGTACCAATCATTCACATCAATTGACCATAGAAGGAGGAGTTATTTCTGGGCCACCTGTTCTATTCCCTTGCTCTCTGTGTCTGATCTCACACCAGTGCCATTCTGTCTTAGAGCTTTGCAGTGAGAATTAAAATCAGGAAGTGTGAGTCTAACTTCTTATTGAATACCTAATGGTCCTCTGTTATTTTAAAAGAGCTAAAACAAATATATGCCCACCACCCCACCCCTGTTCCATCCTCAGGATATTTATGCAGGATTCTGATAGTTCAATTTGCCACAGGTGTTCTACAAAGAGTAATAGGGAGGGTGCTGATAGGATTATCTGGGGAATTCCAGAACACGCACCCTAATTCCTCCTAATCCAATTAGGTGCTTAGACTTGATTGGTGTAACTTGTACCTAGTTAGTGGGTGTGGTGAGTCAGATGAGCCATAAAAAGGCTGACGTGGAGACAAACTTGCCAATTGAAGACGGTCTCTGAAGAGAAAGCGTCCTTCTTCAAATTGAGATCCCAGCAGGAAAGCCTTGGAATCATTGCTCCTGGAGACATGGAGACTGCTTCACTCCACAGGGGAGGTGAGTCTCCTTTCAATGTCTTTCCGAAACTCAAACTTTCTCAGCCCAATTCACCTGTTAAAGACAATGCTAGTCATTATCTAAGTGAGAACTCATCATTGTTATCCCTGACAGATCCTGACCTATATTCGAAAGAGGATCCTGGGACAAAACAATCAGCTCCCAGGGACAAACTTCTGCTGACGTGGAAGAGACCTTATGGGGTTGGTGCTGGGCTCTGCAATGTGGGAAACACCTGCTACATGAACGCTGCACTGCAGTGTCTGGCCTACACACCACCCCTTGCCAACTGCATGCTGTCCCAGGAACATTTTCTAACCTGTCGTAGTCAGAAATTCTTCATGCTCTGCACTATGCAAGATCATATTACAGGGCACTGCAGCATCCTGGAAATGTTTTTAAGCCCTCACATGCACTGGCTGCTGTCTTCCATAGATACAAGCAGGAAGATGCCCATGAATTTCTAATGTTCACTGTGGATGCCATGAAGAAAGCTTGTCTGTCTGGGCAGAAGCCCTTAGATGGTCACTCTGAGGACACAATCCTTATCCATAAAATATTTGGAGGATACTGGAGGTCTCAAATCAAGTGTCTCCAATGCCATGGCATTTCAGACACCTTTGACTCTTACCTAGACATCTCCCTGGACATCAAAGCAGCCCCGAGTGTGGGCCAAGCTTTGCAACATTTGGTGAAGCCCGAACACCTGGATGGAGAGAATGCCTATCATTGTGGTACTTGTCTAAAGAAGGTACCTGCTTCCAAGTCCTTGAACTTGCACACTGCTTCCAAGATCCTGATCCTTGTATTGAAAAGGTTCTCAGATATCACAGGCAACAAAATTGCAAAAGAAGTGCAATATCCCGAGTGTCTTGACATGCAACCATACATGTCTCAGCAGAAAGGAGGACCCCTTCTTTACCTCCTCTATGCTGTGCTGGTCTGTGCTGTGAGGAGCTGTGAAAGTGGACATTGCTTCTGCTACATAAAAGCTGGGAATGGCCAGTGGTGCAAAATGGATGATGCTAAGGTAATCACCCGTGACATTTCTTCTGTCCTGAGTCAACATGCCTACATTCTCTTTTACATCCAGAAGAGTGAATTGGAAAGGGACGGTGGGCATGCATCAATAAAAGAGAAACCAAGAGCCCTTGGGGCTGAAGACACAGATATTGGAGCAACCCAAGGGGAGCTCAACAGGGTCTCCTGCATGAAGGTTCCTGAGTTGCAGGTGCACTTTGGGAAAACAACTAGAGAACTCTCCTTACATTGGAGGCAATGCCTCCAGGAACAAAACCTACCAGAGCCTGAATTCAACTTCAGAAAAATAGAATCTACCCTGTCTTCCAATGGAGTCATGTCTCATCAATCGAAGTCCAGGAGCGAGATGAAAAAGAATCATGCTGAGCAGGACAGCTACCTGCTGCACAAACCAGTCAGGGACATGACAGACCAGGTGTCCCTGAGCACTGATAAAGTCCTCTCTCTGGGAAGGAGGGCCAGAGGTAGCAAGAAGGAGGGCACGAGTTCTCTGGTTGTCTGATCATATTGATGTCATGGTTGATGTGGGTGGTATACAAGAGGAGAATACAGGGGTTCGTGCATGTCCCCTGCCCTTGGTCAGACTTTGGATTTTGATGCAGAGAGTATCTGGATACGTGGCCCTTTGGGGTTCGAGAGAATCTGTGTAATTGGGGATGAGAGGCCCTTTGCTAACTTAGTGATGGAAGCTTTTATGGAGATGCAAAAGCCTTGGGAATAATTCCTTCCTGAGGTTTCGACTACATGTTATTCATATCTTCAAATATTGTCCTTGGCCGGGCGTGGTGGCTCACGCCTATAATCCTAGCACTCTGGGAGGCCGAGGCGGGCAGATTGTTTGAGCTCAGGAGTTCGAGATCTGCTGAGGAAGAGTGAGACCCCATCTCTACTAAAAAAAAAAAATAGTAATTGGCTGGACAACTATAAATATATATATAAAAAAATTAGCCAGACATGGCGGCATACGCCTGTAGTTCCAGCTACTTGGGAGGCTGAGTTTGAGGTTGCAGTGAGATAGGCTGATGCCATGGCACTCTACTCAGGGCAACAGAGTGAGACTCTGTCTCAAAAAACAGAAAAATTGCCCTGACTGCCACCTCGATCATTAGACATTATCTTCCAGTTTTCCTTGAGAAACAAAACTGGATGGAACTGACAGAATCATTCCCTTATTTGAGGGTAAGACTAGTGCCAGGTCCCCGGCCCACCTCACCAGTCAGTGACCCAGATCTGCCCTCTTCCCTTCTGCTTTGGTATGAAGACCCAGCTAATGATTCCATTCTAGACTGTGGGGTTCAGTTTCCATTCGCTTATTCTTCTGGTGTCAGTTTTCGTCTGTTTCTTTGCAGTTGTACAATTGTCTGTATGTGTGCCAGGAACGTACTAGAGAGGCATGTGGATGTGATTTTGTCAGTTGCCTCCTAAAGGCATCTGATAAATATTCCCAGACCTTCCAGGAAAACACAATCCTATGAAATTGCCTTGAAAACATATTCATATCTATTCCATAAAACCCTGAATAAAAGTGCTTCTTTCAACTTATTTAACAGGGCATGATATAAAAAACTGTCATAATCTTCAATCTGATGGAGAAAATTTATGAATTTGTTATTCAAAATTGTTTTCTCTTCACAAATTTGAGATGCTTTCCCCATCAAAATTATCATTAGTATTTTTTTGCCTGTTTTATGTGACTGTTACTGAAAATTCGGCACTTGTTCCTGAGGCCACATCAGAAGAACATGGACAGTGGTTTTAGGAGAAGGAAAGAGGAGATTATTAATTTGCCAGCAAATGAGGAGACAGGCAGACTCCTGTCTCAAATTCTCCGCATGCCCCCTCTAAGCAGAAGTACAGAGCTTTTAAGGGTTCTGGTCAATCCCATCTTCAGCTAGGACTATCTCATGACCTTGGCCAGATTAATCCAATCTTCACCTAAGGTGGTCTCGTGACCTCCACACAGACAACTCCCTTGAGCCATTTCCTACAGCACAAAGAACAAAACACATTCCCCTTCCCCTCCTCACCACTGGCCTGAGGCAGGGATGCAGAGGGATGTTTTAAAGGGACATACAACACTTTTGCCAGTTTGCAAGCCATTTCTTCTGTTACATGACCCATACCATTTTATTTGATGAGTTTCCTCTTTCACTTGATATACAAGAAATCTGAATTGATGTTATATTTAGGTGTCTTTGCAGCAGTACCTTCCCAGGTCAATCTCTCTCCACACGAATGAGATAAAATCTGTCCTTGACCCGCTTCTCACTGGTAAAGACACTGCCATGAAGCCCATCTGCCCTACAGTAGCTCCCACAAGAATTCCTGAGCTGAGGCTGTATTCAAGCTCCTGGAGAAAATAAGAAACTGCAAGTGTCCACCCCTGACACCCCTGTCCACATCCCTGCACTCTCTCCAGGACGCTAACCTCCTGAGACTATGACAGACAATGGACCTCATGGTTTTCCCTTGAAGTTCCCTAGGTGGCCTTCAACCCCAGATGATCCAGGACCCCAAAGTCAGCCTCAAGTAGGAGGCAAGAGATCTGCCCAAATCCATACCCAGATTTGTCAGAATCCCTAAATAAACTCAGACTCAGCCCTTCCTCACCCTACAATACACTCGGAGTGCTGAGGTGGGGGTCTCCGGATCCCTCAGTCTCCACTCAATATAAATACATTTGGACTGAAAGATGCACCGCAAGAGAGCAGGAGGAAGCTGGACCAGAAAGCTGGCAGTGACCTGCAGCCTCCACAGCACAGACCTCTCCTGAACCCTGTCCGGGCCTGCACCGAGCCCCGTCTCCCCTCACCCAGCCCTGCTCCAGGCCAGCCCCTCAGGATGGCCTTCAGGAGACTGGACAGTGGATGCTGAGCTCCAGGCTCCTGCCTCCCTCCTGAGAAGCCAGGCCCTCCCGCTCAGAGCCCTCAAGTCCCAGAGAAGTCTGAGGATCACTGTGCCCAGGTGCCACTGAGTGTGCTGTATGAGGACCTTCAGCTTTCCTCATCCTCTGAGGACAGTGACTCGGAGTGAGACACCAGGTGGAAGGAGACTCAGCCTCAAGCCTCATGGGCTGGGAGGGGACTGTTGGGCTGAGAAGGGGACCATGGACGGAACAGCCTGTGTCTGGGGAATCGCCTTTCCCAGCTGTGGAGCTTGAGCTGGTGGTGGGGCTCCAGGTCATGCTGGACCCAGACCCACAGACATTTCCTGATGAAATTGAGTAAACTCAAATTGTACGTAAAATGAAACTTATCAAACTAGCATGTAAATTATTTTAATTAAGTTACATTTATAATAAACTGAATAGAAACACAAGGGAATGTATTAACCTGTGATTTACATTGGAAGGTGTGTGATCAATCTGTATTTGATGTGTCAGTGACTGAAATTTGGGAAACTCTCCATAGAGAACTCACCTTTGGGACCTGCATTTTTTAAGCTGTTTCCTGTCCCGAAAGAAGAGTCTTTGTCTATGGAAGTGTTTCACTGAAAACTCTTATGGAGGATATTTGCTTGATGTGGTATATTCATTATTAAAGTTTATTGTAACATATCTTTTTATAATCTGTTTCAGTGTTAATAAAAGTCATTGTAATATGGCAGATCAAATAGGTGCTTTGCTTATCAAACATCTCAATCAATTTCTTGTTAGTCGTAATCGTCAAAGTCTATTTACCTGAAAGTAACCAGAACCTTGCAGGTCCTAGAGCTTTGTTGAAATACAGAACTCAGAAATAAATGCCATCCCTGGTGCATCAAAATGTGCATATGGACAATGTCTCTGAGTGAAGTTCGCGCATATTTGAATATGATAAGCACTGCACACAGGTCTCAATTTGGGCCCCAGCTCTGTCCAAACCCTTGCTAAGGTCCAGCCAGGCCAGCCCCTAGGACTACGGGTGCTAACACTGGCTTCCAGTCTGGACTTGGGAGGAGCAGCCCAGAAAAGCCCTTGCAAACTTTGGAAGGGGTTCAGTGACATTTTGCAGGAAATTGAAGCCAAGTAGTTACCAGAAATGGGAGGTTTGATCATTTCCGCCACAGTGGGTCCTTCTAAAGCCAGGGCCAGGTCAGGGGCTATTCTTGACTTATGAATGTCCAAGAGTGCTTTGAAATATTTCAATTCTTCTAGATCTTTCTTCTTATTGATAAGTAACATCCTCATTTTTCACTTCTGGTGTTTCATTTTTATATGAATTTTTCCCTTCCTGTCCCGTATACTGATAGTTACACCGCAGACCCACCCTTCAACAGGACACACACCCAACACTCCTGTTATCCTTGCAGTCGGGGTGTATCATAACTTTCAGTTAAATGCTTGTGTAGTGTTTCCATAATGAAGACCATTTAGTCTAAATCACATTGAGGTCTCAAGCAAGACAGAGCAGTCACACAGACTCCAATCAATAGCCTGAATGTTTTTAAAAATGTTTTATTTTTAATTATTATGGGTATATAACAGTCATAAGTATTCACAGGGTACATATGATGTTTTCACACAGGCATAAACGTGAATTAACCAAATCAGGGTAACTGCGGTATCCGTCAATGCAATAGTTGTTATTACCCATGTTAGGACCAAGGAGTACAAGGGCAGGGTGGAGGGGCAGTGCTGACCGCGGAATGAGCTGCTGTGTTCAGAAGGATTTCTGGCCACCGAGCCTGAGAGCAGCACTCTCAGGCGGGGCTGTCTGAGCATCTGTGGAGTGTGGTGGGATCGATTTGGTTGGGTCAGGAAGGGAAATTGCAGGGAACACTGTGTGTCAAGTGCCACAGGAACATGTTATCTTAAGTCCCTGAAGTTCCCCCTCCCTGCAGCGTGTGGGGCCCTCTGACGTCCAGAACAAGGGATGATGGGAGATCACAGCCAGGGAGAAGCAAATGTCACTGGCGCGACTCTCCCTCCACATTGTGGGGGTGTACTAACAGGGACTCAATCAATCCCTGACTCAGCAAAGCAGGGTGGCTCTGGGATCCATCACTTTGGGAACAGACATCGCCGTGCTCTGCTGGGAGGTCTAAAGTGAACCTTGCGGCACATCGGGTGCCCTGGGCTTGGCGAACGGGGCAGAGGTCGGAGGGCAGAGCTGGGCACAGGCTCCAGATCATGGAGGTTGAAGCTGCAGTCGGTTGGCCGAGGGAGTCTCATGGGACTGGGAGTGGGTGGCAGGGGGAAGCGCCGGGGGGAAGCCATCAGGAAGCAAGGAACATAGAACGGGGTCATCAGGAGAGAAGGGCTGATCCCAGCGACGTGGTTTCCTGGGGGCCTCACCAAGGGCTGGAGGTTGAGGGGAGCAGCCTCCTCTTCTACCTGCAGGACAACCATCTCCTCTGCTCCCATG
Source organism: Avahi laniger (assembly GCA_963575035.1). Lineage (NCBI taxonomy): Eukaryota > Metazoa > Chordata > Mammalia > Primates > Indriidae > Avahi > Avahi laniger. Next base: position 6,873 of record CAUYSK010005417.1, on the reverse strand, counting down.
GCCAGAGGGTCTCCACCTTGAATGTGGAACTCCCAGGTCACATCAGCAGCACAGGGCAAGATGCAGTGGGTCTCCATGGGTAACTGCAGACCTTCCACTGACCTGAGGACATGCTCAGGGACCACCACCAGGACCACATTGCCAAGGGTCATCTGCAGGGCTGTCTGCGGGGCCACAATGATGACTTCTTCTCCCAGGCTCAAGTGCAGCCCCGTCCCTGGTTTCAGGATCACCATGAGCACCTCAGTGCTGGACTCACGTTGCTCCTGTGGAGAGACAGTGCTCTAACTTCAAACCAGGCTACAGGTGGTGTTGATGGGAAGGGATCCACCAGCAACTCTACCCTCTACTACTTTAGAACACCAATTCCCTCCCACAGTTTGCTCTCAAGCTGACTATTCCTGAATGCGCACCCCCTGCATGCCCCTTGGAGCCTGGATTTTAGGCAGTAATGTCCAATCTTTGCCATCCAGGAAAGAGGAACTTACCTGGGGTTGTTCCAGGGGCTTGCATGAGTCCAAGTGAGGAGCTCCTTCAACTGGAGGTGTTTCTGCACCTGTGGAGACAGCAGAGCAAGGGAGAAGGCTGTGGTTCTGCAGGATCCAAAGTTAAGAGTGTGACCTGTAGGAAGCCAAACCCCTGCAGAGGCCACCCACAGAGCACCTGCCCACGAGGACCAAGGATCCTCACCCTGGAGGAAGCATCCTGTCCTTTCATGACTGTGGGTTCCGGGCAGTGGGAACTCCAGGAAAAGCAGGGAAAACGCCTTACCTGTCCTGGGACACTGCTCCAGGTGCTGACGTTTTGGTGGATTCAGTTGTCCAGGAGTCAAGCTGCAGGACAGAGGGGGACAAGTGAGGCTTCCACACAGTGACAGAGGGACCATTTCTCGCAGCCCACAGCTGCATCTGTCATCCTGCCCACATTCCCACCGCGGCCCATGGCCACATGCACTTCCGTTCAACTCCAAACAGGCGCCCATCTGGTGTCCTAAAGCCCACCTCCCATCCTCGCCTCTTCTAAAGGGTCTTCCCTGAGTTGGGGGTGGCACGTGACAAAGAGTGGTGACCACAGGAAGTAGTTGGCTACCTCAGGAGCTCACCCACATGAGAAGGGGGACATGTCATTTGGTCTGCGGACTTTAGTGGAAAACATTGTTATTCTGAGTATTTGACCCCTGCGTCTATGCAGTTACAGTGTGAATGGAGTAGAGATGGCGGGAACGGTTGCCTCTCCTAGGGAGCAGGAGGTAGAACCCTTAGATCATGTCCACGCTAGTCCTTTCTACACATGGGAGACACAACTTCGATTTAGAGAGGAGAGGTGGATTGACAGTGCGGGGCAACCCCCAGACAAGGCCACCGACAGAAACGCACCCACCCCGGCCAGAGCAGGTGGCTAACTCTGCAGGGCTCGTGCCTCCCCTGCTATCCTAATTCAGAACATTCAATGTCACGGCATTCCAGGATGCCATCTCTGCCCCAGCGTGGCGGTCTAGCACACATTCACGTGCGCGCGCGCACACACACACACACACACAAACACACACACGCAGTCACACATCAACCTACTGGTACCCTGAGGCAGACACACTCAAACACACCTGCTCTTTCCTGCATCGTTGTCCTCGGTTCCTGTCCAGGACTCGCTGGGGCTTCTTGGGCGTCGGTAACCATACATGGTAAAGGTTCTGTGCACGGGATTATATCGGCCAACCTCAGTCTTTATCCTAGTTCTTGAAAAACTGTGCCTTGATCTTTGCCTTAAGTGAAGGAAGAATGTCAGCTCCCAGCTTGGCGCACACAGCCAGGGCGAGGGGGAGAGTGTTCCCTGCCTGTGGCAGGTTGAATAGTGCTCTGAGTGTGAGGTCTCAGGCAAGTCCTTTAAAAGTCCTTATGAAGGCACGGAGCCCGGAGATTGGTCAGCAGGGCCGGAGTGATTGGGTTGTGCTGCGGATTGCATAATGGGAGGGGCCTGCACGGGGGAGGCGTCCGCATAACTCAATCACAGCGGGGCACCACCGGAATCAGGCTCCTCCGTTCAAAACCGGTGCTACGCGTCCTCCACCCTGAGCCATCCCCAATCCAGTAGGATTTTTGTAAGTGATATTCACTTTCTACCACAGTCTGTTCATTAACTGGGCAGGATAATTATTCTCTGTGGGATTCTTTTGTACAGTCCTCCCTAGTATCCTAGGAGGATTGGTTCTACATGCCCTGGGGATATAAACGTGTGGATGCTCACGTTTCTGATATCAAATGTGCATATAACCTCTGCCCATCGCCCCAAACACTCTTAATCATCTCTAGATTACTTATAATACGTAATAACATGCTTACACCGCACTTCATTTATGTGGGTTGAACATAGTACTCATGGTTGCAGCGTAAATTCAACTTTTGCTTTTTGAAACTTTGTGGAAATTTTATTTTCTAAACATTTGCAATCGGCAATTGGTTGAATCCACAGAAGTGGGTGGATAAGGAAGTCCAGCTACACTTTTTAAATAGTAAAATTGTATGTATTTTTTCATGCAAATTACAGTTTAAAATGAATCTCCTGGGAAAAATTGTCCAAATATCTTAAGCTCCTAACATAAGTAGGTAAAAGATATCTTGACCTGATTTCTAATATATCACTATACATTAATCTGTCTGTTTGCAACTTTATTTAGTGCCTGTGTCCCCTAAGAGACTAACTGCAGAATCATAAGTCAAGTTTCCCTTTGACTATTCCTAATTATGAATCCATAAAATTTCCTAAACTTCCCTCAGATGGCCAGATGCAAAAATCCTGAAGTCAGAATTAACAATCCTTTTGAAATTAAAAATTCTCTGGCAAAATAAAGAAGGTTGGATTCTATGGCGGGAGGATGGGGAACGTGCCCAGTAATCACCAGGAACGCAGTGGATGGAAAACCTCTGATGTTGCGCCGTGACACCACCAGGCTCCTGAGCTCAGCTCTTCATTCTCTCTCTGAAACTGCTGTAAATTTTTGTGTGGATTCCCTTTCTCTTTAGCTGACAATCTCATCAGTTTAACAATGAGCTATTAAAATTTGAATTGTCATTTCAACATTAAAATATACAATTTCCAAACACAAAATCCCATGCAAATGTGTTTTCTTTTCCTACTAAACTGGAAGTTTGTGGTCTACGGTCTTTCAATTACTACTCTATCTTCAGAACCCCACTATCTATCTAGTTTCAAATGAATGCATGATGAATATGTTTGAATACATGATGAACAAATGAAATATTTAGGCTTCACATATTCATGGCCAAACCCACTAGCTTTCCAAAACTGTTTATCTGTTTACCCACAAAGTCAGTGGGCTGGGTATATTTCCTTAGGAATGTAAATTTTTATGAAATAATTGACATTAAACTGAACATTTTAGTCTCTTTTCAAAGAAATACAATTAATAAGAACAAAAATCCTTACCTCACAAGTTAAAATCACAATGTTATATCTGTATATTTTTTACTCTAGTATTTTTCTGAAGTATAGTCTGAAAAACAAATTGGTGAAAGAAACCAACCTGAAATCCAAGTGTTCACCTCCTGTCCCTCAGTAGGATTTCAGAGAAGTTGAGTCCATGCTGGAAAATCTCCTCTGGGTGAGATGCAGCAGCTGCGACTCCTGGGCAGGGGCACTGAAGGACTCTTCCTGTCCACGCTGACTTTTATACAGTTGCGTGGTGGGCAGTTGCAGGCGTGACCTAACCCAATCAACTTAATCCAATTACGTTTCAGTTAATGGTCTCTGGAAACAATGCACTCTGTGGTTTACTATCTTGAAGTATTTTTTAAACACATATATTGGTATACCTGCAGGGTTTTAAGAACATATATTTTGTGTAAGAGAAATAAATATTTGTATTTACATCTATTTCATGTTGTACCTTGCATTTTTATTGTGCTAAAATATACTTAATTTAAAATACAGCATTTTAATTGTATTTCCGTTTGTGATTCTGTGACATTCAGTGCATTCACCTTGAGATGTAACCCTAACCACCATTCATCTCAGCAACTGCTCATTTTCCCAACTGAAACTGTGTAAACTTCAAACCTTAACTCCACATTTTCCCTCTGGGAAGTCCTTCCAAACTACAGTTCTCCTTTCTGTCACTGTGGATGAGAATGCTCTAGAAAACTCATATGGCATGAATCCTCAAGTATTTGTCCTTTGGTGACTGGCTGATTTTTCACCTTGCCTTGTGCCTCAAAGGATTGTTCCTAAAATGCCTCTGGAGAGCCAGATGGAACTCTTTTTCCTGCATTTTCATTTCCATCATCTACTTATTTGTACAGACACAGTGAACACTGTTTTCACCCCTTTAATATTGGTTGATAGAAGCTTTGTTTCCACCATTTCTTCCCAATTAGCAACCTGAAAATAGACAACTTTATGTATTTTTAAGGCCAAATGACGTTACATGACACATGCAGAAAAACACACACACAAACACTCCATTTTTTTCATCCATTCATCCACCATTGAATATTTGGGTTGTTTTCACCCTTGATTTTGTGAATTGTGATAGTATGAACAAGCATGCACAAATATTTCTTTGAGTGTCTTCTTTTCAATCCTTTATATATATACATAGGAGTGATGTTTCTGCATCATGCGATAATTATGTGTTTAATTTTGTGAGAAATGGTCATGTTGTTTTGCACAGGAATTTCATCATTTTCTCTTTCTTAATACCAATGTATAGAGATTCCATTTTTCTACATCCTTAAGAACACTTTTTAATCTCTGCTCTGATTGATTGATTGATTGACTGATTTCATCTTAGCTACCCTCACAGTAGCAGAGCATTATCTCATTGTATTTTGATAAGTGTTTCCCTAATAAATAACGATGTTGAACATCTCCTTATGAATGCATTGGCCATTGTATATCTTTTCTAAAGAAACATCTATTTTTATACTTTTTTTGTTTTTAATTTCTTTTTTTTATGTTGCAGAAAAGTTTTAATATTCCGGATACTGTTCCTTTATCAGATACGTATCTGGCAAATATTTTCTCCCATCCTGTGTGTTTTATTGTCACTCATTTTACAGTGGCCTTGATGAATAAAAGTTTTAATTTTGAAAAACTGTAATTTAGTTATTTTTTTCTTTGATGCCTATTCTTTGGTGTCTTATCCAAGAAATCCCTAGAAATTTCACTCCGTGAACACATTTCCCATGCGATCTTCTAATTGTTTCATACTTTACTTTGTACATTTAGTCTTTCATCAATTTCAAGATAAATTTTAGTATTTTGTGTAGTATTTTGTGTAAGGTCCAACTTTTGGGGTTTCCTGTGGATATCTAAGTTTCACAATACCATATTTTGTAAAGACTGTGCTTTCTCCCTTAAAGTTTTGATATCCTTGTATCAGTCACTCAAACCAGTCCACCACAGATTGCAGGGGTTATATCTGGGCTACCTATTCTGCTCCTTTGTTCTCTACGTCTGATCTTATGCCAATAACACATTAACTTATTAATGTAGTTTTTAATAAGATATAAAATGAGGAAGAATGAGTCCAACTTCTTCGTGTTCAGTATCTTAAGGCATTTTAGTATTTTGCAGATGTAAATAACATGAAAGCATGGATGAACACACACACACACACACACACAGAGGGATACACACGTCACTTCTTCCCATGTTATTCCTTCCTTTTCTTTTGGAAGAAGGCAGACAGAGGGAAACCCATCACCCCGACTCAGTGATACTCTCAGGCTATTTATAGAGAATACTGATATCTAAATCTGCTTTAGGTGTTCAATAAATAGTAATGTGGACAAGTCCCATGGGATTCTCTCCCCGCTGTAAAACCCCTGTGGCTATTAATAGATTAAATCTGATTGTTGACCTTTTACCTAGTGAGTGGGTGTGCTGGTCATGACAGGAGGCATGAGCCATGAAAGTGCGGATGAGATGACTAACCCTGCAATTTGAAGTCTGAGAAGAGGAAGAATCTTTCTGTAACTTGAGGGCTGAGTGGAGAAACCTAAGTTTCACAGCAGCATTTTTTGAAAATACCATCCTTATCACAATGAAAGATGTTGATACCTTTGTACCAATCATTCACGTCAATTGACCATAGAAGGAGGGTCATTTCTGGGCCATTTATTCTTTTCCCTTGGTCTCTATGTCTGATCTCACACCAGTGCCATTCTGCTTTAGAAACTGTAGTTTTGTAGAAAGAATTAAAATCAGGAAGTGTGAGTCCAAATTCTTACTTAATAACTAATGTTCCTCATTATTGTTTTCAAAGAGCTAAGACAAATATCATCCACCAGCCCAGCCCTGGTCCACTCTGAGGATATTTATGCAGGATCCTGATAGTTCAATCTGCCACAAGTGTTCTACAAAGAGTAATAGGGAGGGTGTCGATCGGATTATCTGAGGAATTCCAGAGCACACACCCTAAGGCTTCCTAATCCGATTAAGTGCTTGGACTTGATTGGTGCATGTTGTACGTAGTGAGTGGGTGTGGCGAGTTGGATGAGCTATAAAAAGGCTGATGTGGAGACAAACCTGCCATTTGAAGACGGTCTCAGAAGGGGAATTGTTCTTCCTCGAGTTGAGACCCTAGCAGGGAAGCCTTGTGATCACTGTTTCTGGAGACATGGAGGCTGCTTTACTCCACAGGGGAGGTGAGCCTCATTTCAATGCCTTTCCCAAACTCAAAACTTCTCAGCCAAATTCACCTGATGCTAAAGGTCACCCCAGTCGTTACCCACCTGAGAACTCTTCACTGTTATCTAAGATAGATCCCGACCTGCATTATAGTGAGGCTCCTGGGAGAAAACAATCGGCTCCCAAGGACAAACTTCTGCTGACGTGGAAGAGACCTTATGGGGT
>CAUYSK010005415.1:0-40490 GCA_963575035.1 Avahi laniger | reverse complement strand
CGAAATATACAATATTTATATTTCTGTAGAAATTTCTGGGCTCCCTTTCAGAGAAAGCATGGATTGGAGTCTTTCGTAACAGCAGCGATCATCCATGGGTGTCAAGAAATGGCTCAACTTTCAAACTTAAGTAAGTTTTTTTGAGTGGTGGGATATAGTAGAAAAAAATATAAATGGAGAAATTCAGGAGAATAATATGAGGAAGTTTAAGTTGAATTAAAGACATGATAAAGATGTAGAAGGTTAGTGACATGCTGATATAAATATTAAAGAATAGACAAAACTTGTTTCGCTTTATTGGTGGTTTTATTTTCTGTAGTTTGAGGGTACGGCATTCAACTGTGTTCGTAATAACCAACTCTTACTAATATTACATTAAAATGTGATTAAATGATAAAATCCTTTCCTTAAAGAGCATGAAAAATCCTCTTGCTTCATGAATTGTCCCCATAAAATATAAAAGAAGTATGAATTTTTCTCCATTACAGAATAGAAGAAACAGTATATGGTAAACATCACTGTGCTGTGCTACGGTCACTCAGTCTTCACGCAGGTGGATGTGGATCTAATAAAACATATATTTGTAAGCACAAGCTTTAGGAGTAAAGCACCTGCGTTTGGAGTCATCCGGGTAATATTATATTTTGTGAAATGGAAATAATATTATGATTGCATAAGTCAATGAATTGTAATTTGTTTAATAATGAAAAGATATTCAAAAATAGTATTTGTAGAATAATACACACACCAGAAAGAACAGGATATCGTTGCTTTTGTGTCTGGTTTTTTTTGTTTTGTTTTGTTTTGTTTTGTTTTGCTCAACATTCTACTTGTGGCATTCATGCGTTCTAAAATTGCATGCTATGTGACTCTGTCTATATAAAATATCAAGAATGGGTGAACCCTTGCAGACCGAAAGGGGAATAGTCATTGTCAAAGGCTAAGGGGAGGGTGGACTAGGAAGTGACCACTAATTGCTACATTTTTTCTTTTTCGGATGATGAAAATTTTCCAAATTTTGGAAATACTTTGGTTGTAACTCTGTAAATATACTAAAATTAACTAATTTATACACTTTAAATAGATGGAATTTATGCTATCTACATGACATCTCAATAGCAGTCATTTGGAAATATCTCTCCTGCAATTATGTTTGGGACTGCATTATTCTCTAAAGTCATGTTCAAACATTAGGCCTCTATATAAAGTTAACTTTTCCAATCAGTATCATACTATGTGCAGCAATGTATTAGGTTTTCTTTAATTTCTTTTTTTCATATTTTGTATCATTTGGTATTGAAGTCATACAGAAATATAGATATTTCACATTTCTGCCTTTATAAATATCAACCTCATTTTAAAATTTCCTTTAGTTATTTTATTGCTGTAAATAGAAGTACAATTGAGGTTCGTATGTTGATCTCATATCCAGTTACTTCATTGATTTTATATATTAATTCTATCACTTCAGGTATAGAATTTTTTGGATTTTCTTCATAAATGATATTTCCTATAATAATCACACTTTTATTTTTTTCTTCCAGGTGCCATAAATTTTTTCTTTATTTATTTTCACTGTCTAGAATTTTATTTTCAATGATGAAGAGAAAGTACAATAATAGTTCTATGTACATCATATGTATTATTTCCTGTTTTTGATGAGAAGATTTCAACGTTTCATATTTTTGAATTTTCTTATCATTTTTGCATATTCAGGCAGTTTTATAATATTCCCATTTTTCTAACAGATTTTGCTTTGAACTCTGGTTACATTTTAATATTTTTGCATCAATTGAAATTGCGTATACTTTCTCCATGTAATGTTTATAATCTAAACCACTATTATTTCTTCTAAATGTTAAACAAGTTTTGGGTTTCTGAGATGAAATCATGCTGGTCATTCTATATTATCCCTTTACTGTAAATCAGTGCATATATCACATTAAAGTAACATTTCTTTCATGATCCATGTTCACAAGGAGATTCTATTATGTTTTCATTCATTGCTACATACTTGAAAGTTCTTGCTATCAAGGATACACTGGGAAGCATATTTTTTTTGATAACCTGGAAGCCTTTGTGTAAGAATACTATTCATTATTCATTAGTGATGTCATCAGAATATATTGATAGAGATGTTTCTGTAACAACCTCAATTTGTTTAATATATGTAGTGTTTACTCAGATGTCTGCTGTTTTACTACATTTTGGAAATATGCACATTTTAGGAATGTTTTTATTTCACATGGATATTAAATTGTATTTATAAAATGGTTTCATACTTTTTGATATCTGTTAAAACCATAAAATATTCCTACATTTAATCTAGAAAAAAATTCGTGCCTTCTCAGGTTCTTTCTTAAATAGTCTTTTATCAATTTTATTAATTGTCTTCAATAAAAATATCTTTGGCTTTGTCGATCCTCTATACTTACTTTGTGTCATGATTTTATATTATTTGGTTTTTACTTTGTTCTGCTTCACTTGTATTTAATTTAATTTCAGCTTTTTTCCTTTTGTTTTCTTTTGATACATGCTCAGATGATGCCAGTTCTGATTTCATTTTTTGGAGCATATGTATTTAAGTCAACCAATTTTTCACAAGACAGGCCTGTGCTCTATTTTAGTCATAATTCATATAAAAATTGTGACTGTCCATTGTGGTGATTTCTTTGGCTCATACTTTCTTTAGCAATATATGACAGAATTAAAAATTATGTAGATTTTCAAATTTTGGGTTATTGACTTCTGTATAAGATAACTGTAGTTACAGTATTTTGTGTGAAGCTGAAAATGTTCTACATGTCTGTTCAAATGTGGCTGGTGTGATGGAGGAATTGATTTTAAATGTTATTTATTTTTCATTAATTATTATTAGAACACTAATAGCTGCATTTCAAGTGTCACTGGACAAGTTGATACTTGAGATTATAGTATATCTTGGAAAATTCCCATGAGAACTTAAAGATACAAGTACTCTGTATTAGTGTAGAGTGTATATGTGTGTGTGTGCATGTGCATGTGTGTAACGGTTAATTGTCTAGTTTGAATCTTTCTGCAAGCTCACTGATGTACCTATGTAATAAGCATTGAGACAAAATTGTTTATTACATGTTTATGATTGTTCATTCATTGACTCCTTTCAATTCTATGTTGAAATAGGATTATTAGGTACATATATATTCTAAAAGTTTAAAACTAATAGTTTGAAAAATAAGTCAATCATTATTCAATTACATTTCCTATAATGATTATTGCATTATATCATAAAATTAAATTAACCATAGCAGTTTTATTCCTGGTTGTTTTGCATGGTATATGTTTTTATTTTTTTCTTTTAATTTTGTTTACCTTTTTAAATTTCAAAGTATTACAGGGATACAAAATTTTGTTACATGGATACCTTCTGTCATACTTAAGTCAGGCCTTTTGTTGTGCCTATAACCTGAATAATGTTGATTACACCCAATCAGTATGTATTTGTTCCTCACTCACTAACCATTCCCCCTTCTTTTTTTCTGATGACCTTCATATCTCTTTGTGCCTGTGCATACCAATTGTTTAGCTTCAACTTATTAATGAGAATATACGGTATTTGGTTTTCCATTTTTGAGCTACTTCACTTCAGATAATAGTTTCCAGCTCCATCTAAGTTGGTGCAAAAGACATTATTTCATTTATTTTAGGGCTGAATAATACTCCATGGTATATACACATTCCATATTTTCTTTATCCACTAATGAATTGATGGGCACTGAGGCTGATTCCACATCTTTGCAATTTTAAATTGTGCTGCAATAAACATTCGAGTGCTGCTGTCTTTTTTTTTTTTTTTTTGAGACAGAGTCTCACTGTGTTGCCCAGGCTAGAGTGAGTGCCGTGGCATCAGCCTAGCTCACAGCAACCTCACACTTCTGGGCTCAAGCGATCCTTCTGTCTCAGCCTCCCGAGTAGCTGGGACTACAGGCATGTGTCACCATGGCCAGCTAATTTTTTCTATATATTTTTAGTTGTCCAGATAATTTCTTTCTATTTTTAGTAGAGATGGGATCTTGCTCTTGCTCAGGCTGATCTCGAACTCCTGAGCTCAAACAATCCACCCGCCTCGGCCTCCCAGAGTGCTAGGATTACAGGCGTGAGCCACCGCTCCCAGCTTGTCTTTTTATAAAGTGACTTTTTTTTACATTTATTTTCTTGATGAATCCCCATACAGTTTTCCATAGAAGTTATGCTAATTTGCAGTCCCACCAACCACTTATAAGTATCCTGTTCTCTCTGGATGCATGCCAGACTCTTTTTTTTTCTTTTTGCTTTTAATAATGGCCATTCTGACTGTGGTAAGGTGGTATTTCCATGTAATTCTAATTTGCATTTCCCTGAGGATTAGTGTTGGTGAACACTAGTTTTTCATATGTTTCTTGGTCATTTTTCTATCTTCTCGTGAGAAACCTCTGTTCATGTCTTTTGCCCACATTTTGATGGATTTGTTTGTTTTTGTCTTGCTGATTTGTATGAATTCTTTGTAGATTCTGGATAGTAGTCCTCTGTTAGATGTATAGTGTAGATATTTCTCCCATTCTATAGGCTGTCTATTCACTCTGTTGACTATTATGTTTTCTAGGCAGACATGTTTTTAATTAATTCCCATTTATTTATTTTTGCTGTTGCTGTGCATGATTTGGGGTCTTAGACATAAATTCATTGCCTAGGTCAATGTCTACAAGAGGTTTTCCTATGATTTGTTGTATAAGTTTTAAGATTTCATGTCTTTCACTTAAGTGTTGTATCCATCTTGAATTAATTTTTGTATATGGCAAAAGGTAAGGGTACTGTTTCAGTCTTGTGCATGTGGCTATCCAGTTTTCCCAGAACCATTTCTTGAATAAGACATCCTTTCCCGAGTGTATGTTGTTGTATACTTTGTGATGATCAGTTGGTCATAGCTATATGTTTTATTTCTGGGTTGTCTAGTCTGTTTCATTCTTTGATGTCTCTACTTTTATACCAGCACCATGCTGTTTTGGTTACTAGTATAATTTGAAATCAGGTAATGTGATGCCTTCAGATCTAATCTTTTTACTTAAGATTGCTTTGGCTATCCAGGCTCTTTTTTGGTCTTAAATGAAGTTTAGGATTATTTTTTATAGGTCTGTGAAATATGACATTGCTATTTTGATGAGGATTACACTGAGTCTGTAAATCACTTTGAGCAGTATGGACGTTTTAACAATCTTGATTCTGATAATCCATAAGCAAGGGATGTTTTTCCATTTGTTTGTGTCATCTACGATTTCTTTATTCAGTGTTTTGTAGTTCACCTTATAGAGATCTTTCACCCCCTTGGTAAAGTATACTCCTAGGCATTTTATTTTCTTTATAGCTATTGAGAATACACCGAGTCCTTAATTAGCCTCTCAGCTTGACTGTTATCAGTATATAGAAATGCTCCTGATTTGTGTCAATTCCTTGAGTCTTTTGGTGAAGTCATTACGGTTTTCTACTTGAAAGATCATATCATCAGCATACAGGGATAGTTTGATTCCCTTTTCTCAATTTGAATACCCTTTATTTCTTTCTCTTGGCTGATTGCTCTGGCTAGGACTTAGGGTGTTATGTTGAATAGAAGTGGTGACAGAGGGAACCCTTCCTTGTCTTGTTGCAATTCTTAGGGGAAATGATTTCAACTTTTCCCATTTATATGATGTTTGCTTTGGGCCTGTCATATATGGATTTTATAATTTTGTGTCATATTGTTTATATGCCTAGTTTATTGAAAGTTTTTTCATGGAAAGGTGCTGAATTTTATCAAATATTTTTTCTATATCTATTGAGATCATCATATGGTCTTTGTTTTTACTTCTGTTTATGTGGTAAATGTTATTGATTTAAATATGCTGAACCATCTTGGCATCCCATAGAACTTGATCATGGTGGATTATCTTTTTGATGTGCTATTGATTTTGCTTTGCTAGTATTTTGTTGAGAATTTTTGCATTGATGTTTATAAGAGATATTGGTGTTTAATTTTCTTTTTTTGTTGTGTCTTGTCTTGGCTTTGGTATTATGGTGATACTAGCTTTGGAGAATGAGTCAGGGAGGATTCCCTCTTTCCTGATGTTGTGAAATCATTTTACAGTATAGAATCCAGTTCTTTCTATGCCTGTTAACATTCAAATTTGAATCCATCTGGTCTGGGGCTTTCAGGTTTTTGTCGGGAGATTTTTTTATTACTGCTTCAATCTCGCTGCTTGGTATTGGTCTGTTCAGGATTTCTATTCTTCCTGATTCAAGTTTGGGAGATTGTGTGTTTCCAGGAATTTATCCATTTCCTCCATGTTTTCCAGTTTGTGTACATAGAGGTTTTCATAGTATCATGAATAATATTTTGTATTTGGTGGTGTCAGTTGTAATGTCTCCTTTTCCATTTCTCACTGAGCTTATTTGAGTCCTTTCTCTTCTGCTTATTAATCTGACAAGTGGTCTATTGATTTTATTTACCTTCAAAGAATAAACTTTTGTTTCATTGATTTTTTGTATTTTATTGTTGTTGTTGTTTCCATTTCATTTAGTTGTACTCTGAGCTTGGTTATGTCTTTTTTCTGCTGGCTTTGTGTTTGGTTTGTTCTTCTTTTTCTAGTTCCTGGAGATTTGACATTAGGTTGTTAATTTGTGACTTTTCTGTCTTTTTGGTGTAGGCATTTAAAGATATACACTCTCTCCTTAGCTCTGCTTTTTATGTATCCCCTTTGTAATTCAGTTTGAGTAATCTTTTGATTTCCATTTTAATTTCATTATTGACCCAAGGATCATTCAGCAGTAGGTTGTTTAATTTCCATAACTTTCACAGATTTCAATTTTTCTGTTGGACTTGAAAGCTGGGTTTATTCCACTGTGGTCTAAGAAAAAACATGGTATGATTTTTATTTATTTATTTATTTATTTATTTAGTATTTGCTGAGAGACTGGTTTCGTGGCCTAAGGTATGATCAACCTTGCAATATGTCCCATGAGCTGATGAGAAAATGTATATTCAGTGGTTTTCAGGTAGAATGTTCTGTAAATCTCTCTGAGATCCATTTGTTATAGAGTCCTGGTTAAGTCCAGTGTTTCTTTATTTATGTTCTGCTTCAGTGATCTCTCCAGTTCTGTCAGTGGAGTGTTGAAGTCCATGGCAATTAACATATTCCTGGTTATTTTTTTGCTAGGAACTAGAAGAATTTGCTTTATAATAACTGGGAGTTTCTGTGTTAAGTGCGTATATATTTAGGATTGCTGTGTCTTCTTGTTGAATTGCTCCCTTTACCATTACATGGTGACCATATTTGTCGGTTTTTGCCATTGTGGATTTAACGTCAATTTTATCTGATGTGAGAATGGCTATACTTGCTTGCTTTTGGTTTCCCTTTACTTGGACTATTTTTTTCCTTCCCCTTTCCTTTAGTTTGTACGATTCCTTCTGGTTTAGAGATATTTCTTGGGGATAGCTAATACATGAGGAGCTTTTTCGTCAATTCAGCCAGTCCATGTCTTTTAAGCGGGGCATTCAGACAGTTCACACTGAGTATTTCTATTAATATGTGGATGCTGTTCTATTCATCATTTGGATGATACCTTATTGTTTTGGTTTCCCTCTTGTGCTATTGTTTATGAGCTGTGAGCTTTACATTTGGGTGTTTTTACAGTGGTGCGTATCTATTGTGCTGTGGCACGTATAATGCACTTTTGAGCATTTCTGTAGGACAGGTTTAGTAGTGACAAATTCCCTTAGTGTTCACTTGTCTGGGAAAGTCTTTATTTCTCCATCATTTATGAAACTTAATTTTGCAGGACACAAAATTCTTGGCTGTCATTTGTTCTTGTTAAAGACATTAAAAATGTGGCCCCAGTGCCTTCTGGCTTGGAAGGTCTGTGCTGAGAGGTCAGCTGTTAGCCTGACGGATTTTCCTTCTAGGTCAGTTGTAGCACATTTAAACAGAGATGTAGAACATATACAGCTTCACAAAAATGCTGTGACTACTAAAATAGAATATAAATAACCAAAACTTTGAAAACTTTATATGGTTTTTATTCAGTAATATATTTCTAAACAAGAGCAAAAGTCTTCCTCATAAAAATTTGATTAACTTAAATGCATATATTACCAAAAAGTGGAAAGTGTATTATCTCAGCATGCATCAAAAGAAATTAAAAACAACGGATCACGCTGTGCCCAGCGCAAAAGTCCCCGGGGTAGGGGAGGGGCGCTGCCCAAATCCCAAACCGTAGCACACCATGGCGTCTCTGGATTGTGGACCCCTAAAATGGTGCCCGCCCACCCCCAAATAGCTAGCACTGGGGGCTACTGTTCAGGAGTTGCCAGATGCCGGTTCAGAAGGCTGAATCAACAGGATGCCCACTATCCCTTGTGCATCATAGTCTTGCAATCTCAAAAATATTTCCTTTCTACACATCTGATAAAGGGCTGATAACAAGAATCTATGGGCTAGAATGCAGTGGCGTCTCCTGGGCTAGAATGTTTCATGATACTAGAATTCTGCTATGTGTCATTTAGTTTGTCTTTTTCGGGTGATGAAAATTTTCCAAATTTTGGAAGTACTTTGGTCATAACTCTGTAAATATACTAAAATTAATTGATTTATATACTTTAAATACATGAAATTTATGCTATCTACATGACATCTCAATAGCAGTTATTTGGAAGTATCTCTCCTGCAATTATATTTGGGACTGCATTATTCTCTAAAGTCATATTCAAAGATTAGGCCTCTATATAAAGTTAACTTTTCCAATGAATATCATGCTATGTCCAGCAATGTATTAGATTGTCTTTAATTTCTTTCTTTCATATTTTGTATTGTTTGGTATTGAAGTCATACAGAAATATAGATATTTCACATTTCTGCTTTTATAAATAGCATCCTCATTTTAAAATTTCCTTTAGTTGTTTTGTTGCTGTAAATAGAAATACAATTGAGGTTTGTATGTTGATCCCATATCCAGTTACTTCATTGATTTTATGTATTAATTCTACCACTTCAGGTATAGGATTTTCTGGATTTTCTTCATAAACTATTTTTCCTGTAATAATCACACTTTTATTTTTTTTCCAGGTGCCACAATTTTTTTCCTTATTTATTTTGCTGTCTAGATTTTTATTTTCAATGATGAAGAGAAGGTATAATAATGATTCTATGTATATCATATATATTATTTCCTGTTTTTGATGAGATTTCGACATTTCATATTTTTAAATTTTCTTATAACTTTTACATATTCAAGCAATTTTATGACATTACCATTTCCTAATAGATTTTACTTTGAATCTTTGTTACATGTTACTATTTTTGCATCAATTTAAATGATATATATTTTCTCTGTGTAATGTTTGTAATCTAAACTACTTTTATTTCTTTTGAATGTTAAAACAGTCTTGCATTTCTGAGATAAAATCATATTAGTCATTCCATATTATCTCTTTAATGTAAATCAGTGCATATATTATATTAGAGTAACATTTCTTTCATGATCCATGTTCACAAGGAGATTCTATTATGTTTTTATTCATTGCTATGTACTTGAAAGTTTTTACTATCGTGGCTACACTGGGAAACATTTTTATTTTTTTTTGGTAACCTGTAGCTTCTGTGTACAAGTACTGCTTATTATTCATTAGTGATGCCATCTGAGTTTGTAGAATATATCGCTAGAGATACTTATATAACAAACTCAATTTTTTTAGTATGTGTAGGGTTTACTCAGGTGTCTTTTGTTTTACTATATTTTGGTAATTTGCACATTTTCAGAATTTTTTATTTCACATGGATATTAAATTGTATTTATAAAATGTTTCCATACTTTTTGATATCTGCCAAAACCATAAGATATTCCTGCATTTAATCTAGAAAAAAAAATACTTGTGCCTTCCCTACTTCTTTCTTAGATAGTCTTTTATCAGTTTAATTAATTGTTTTCAATAAAAATATCTTTGGCTTTGTTGGTCATCTCTGTTTACTGTATGTCATGATTTTATATTATTTGTTATTTTCTTTCTTCTACTGCACTTGTATTTAATTGAATTTAATTTCAGCTTTTGTCCTTTTGTTTTCTTTTGATGTATGCTCAGATAAGTTCACTTCTGATTTCATTTTTTGCAACATATGTATATAAGACAACTAATTTTTCACAAGAGAGACTTCTGCTCTATTTTCGTCATACTTCGTATAAAAATTGTGATTATTCATTGTAGTAATTTCTTTGGTTCTTACTACTGAAAATTACATTTTAATTTAAAACTGTATGTTTATGACTATGTCTTAAATACATTGTGAACAACTATGTGATAGGGATTGTGCTTTATACCTTATGTAACCTTGTATATACATGTCTAAACAATACGCTTGTCACATAGATATCTACACTAGACATAAGCTCTATAAATACAGAATGGTCTTCATGAAAATATCAGCAATTTCTTATTTATTTATTTACTTATTTATTTTTGTTGAGCTTTGGAGCTGTTCCCTCTATGTCAAATAGTGGGGGAAAAATTAATGCATTATAGAAAGATTATATGCATTGTAGACTATGCATTATAGAAAGGGCCTCTTGGCTAAAACCACAAAAGAAACATTGTGAGATTTTAATAGTGAGTCTTATATTCTTCAAGAGGAAAATGTAAGAGTTACAGATATTAAAATACACATTTTTTGTTCCTCTGTATAGAGATTAATCTACTCAGGATAAAGAAAAAAAATAAGCCAATTAAAATTTGAGTCCCAACTATTAGGTATATAATAGAAAAAAGTGTAATTTGAGAGAAACTGTTTCCACCCAGATCTACAACTCATGAGCCATTTTTATTTGGAAAAATACTGACTTATTTCTAGATCTGTTTCCTTAGGTACTTGGTGTGAATAATATCCAAAATTTATGACATCCTCAAAACTCTAGAATTCTTTGATATTTGAAGCACTGAAGGAATCACAAAATCCATTTAAATGCAAGATGCAGAAGTTGTTAAAGGCATTGACTCATTCATCAATATGATTATTATTATAGAAAGAAATGTAACGTTAAATGACTAATAAACAAGCAATCACAGAAAAATAACCAGAAAGCTAATAAAAACATGAAGTTTTCTGATCTGTAAGTCATGCATGTGATTTACTTGAGAGCAATTTCTAAAAGTTACTATTTATTTATGACTGTTTATTGACAATTATAAAGATATTACCAAAGAGGGGGAAAAAACTTCCTATTCTACTATTGCAATTACAATTAAACAAACAAAAATATGAAGTGTCCTAGCATGGACTAAATTAATGTGATGAAAATATTTCTTTGTTAACAAAAAATACATTCTAAGGGGACAAGATGGCACACGAGAAAAACTGCCAGCCAAAGTGTCTCTGTAAGAAAGATAGATTTTAGAAGAAAGTGAAAAAAATAAAATAAACAAGCAGACAAACATAGATTGGATGAAGGTTGGAAGGAAGGGTGCCTGAAACTACAGGAGACTCCATGGAAAGAAGTTGTAGAGGAGAACTAGAAGGAGAAAGTACCCCGAGAGCCTTGGAGATGAACAACAAGGGTATGTGGAGTGATTAAATTTCCCCTCCCTTGCATCTCAGACTGCTGGTGGACTCCTGAGCAGTTGGAGAGACCTTCCGACACCAGCCCAGACATGGCTGTTGTCCGTGAGTGGTGAGCTTCTTGCGGATGGGGCACTAGGTTGACAGCTCCCTCAGGGCACCTACTGCCCCTGCAGACCTGAGCCCACGGGCAGCCACCATATTGCTTCATTCTCCCCTTCCCCTTCTCTACCCGTAGCTGTTGAGGGAGACAATTTAGCCACCACCCAGAAGCATCTTCAGGGAAGGGGACCTTTATTTTTGGGGCCCTACAATGAACTGAGGGGTACTCAGCCTGTGAGGTCCCTATCCACCAGACCTCCAAGGTGCTGCCTGCCTGGTGACTCCAAGAGAGCAGGGCAAATCCCAAGGTGGAGAGATATTGTTCCAGCATGAGCACCCTGTGGGTGACTTGAGACCAGTGCTTTCTGGTAGGGTCAGGGATTGATCTCCAGGCCCAGGGGACAGGCCTGCAGATTATATCCTGTACACCCAGGTCTCGATCATATTGCCTGGGGGCACAGAAAAGATATTTGTGAATGAGTCTACTGAGGTGTGTGGGCCTTTAGGGGCAGATCAGCATGCTTGAGGGGCAACCCTCCTCCCATGGGAGGGCCACGGTCCCAGCTCAGGCTGTGATTCTGGGCAGGGAACCTCTCAGTCCACATAACAGCCAGGGGAGATCCTGGCTGTTATGGCTTGAGGCTTGAGGTCCTGCCTGCCTGCAGAGGCCCCAGAGAAACCACAGAATAGGGAAGGGTGGAAAGGAGTGAGGCCTGCTCCAAACTATAGGTCTCAGAAAGCCCCACCCCCATACACAGACCTTTGGCTGAGTGGGGTCATTTCAGCCCCTCCCTGAAAGCTTTGCCGAGAAGCAAAAATATACCTTTGACACCTGCTAACAGCATTTGTGGAGCTTGAGGGCAGGCTCACCCAACACAGCTCCACCCAGCCTCACGCCCCCATCTGCCCCACTGAGATGGAGAATAAGACACACCTAGAAGTCCCAGGGCCTACCCACCACCTGAGGCATTAGAGTGCCTCTCCAGAGGAAAAAGAGCCAGTTACAGAATCTAAAAACAACAATGCAGCTCGCTCCTCATAGCAAGCACCACCTACTGACAGAGAGGTCATTTTGCACATACTTTTACTACATTTAATGACTCATCATACAGGGCGTGGTCTAATCTCACCAGGAACACCACCCACTGGCTCAGAGATTAAACAGGGTGTCTCATTATCCAAACAAAAATCTAAAGGTAAGAAGCACCAGATGATTGAGATGGGAAGAAATCAACAAAAGAACTCTGGAAGTATGAAGAATCAAACTGAAAGCACACCCCCAAACAGGAACACCAGGTCTCTAGCAATGGACATCAACCAAATTCAGAACGCTGAAATGACAGAAGAATTTCAAACATGTATTGCAAGAAAACTCAATGATGTGCAAGAGAAAATGGATAACCAATGCAAAGTAACCACAAAAAAAATCCAGGACATGGAAAAAAACTTCACTAAAGAAATTGAAATATTAAAGAAAAATCAAACAGAACTTCTGTAAATGGAGAATTTATTGAAGGAATTACAAAACACAGTGGAAAATCTCAAGAACAGGGTGCATCAAACAGAAGGAAGAATCTCTGGGATTGAAGATAACACCATTAAATTAAATAAGTCAATCGCAGAGATAGAGCAGAGAAATAAGAGAAAAGAGCAAAGTCGACAAGAAATGTGGGATTATGTGAGAAGGCCTAACCTGAGAATCATAGGCATCCCTGAGGGTGAAGAAAAAAATACACAAGGGTCGCAAAAGCTATTTGAGGATATAGTAGAGGAAAATTTCACAGACCTTGCTAAAAAATCTAGATATCTGGGTAAAAGAAGCTCAAAGAACTCCTGGGAGATTCATTGCAAACAGGAAGACAACAAGACAGTCATCAGACTGACCAAAATAACCAGCAAAGAGACCCTCCTAGGAGCTGCAAGGTGAAAGAAGAAGGTAACCTACAGAGGAAAACCCATCAGAATAACAGAAGACTTCTCAACTGAGACCTTACAAGCAAGAAGAGACTGGGGCCCCATTCTCACTCTTCTCAAACAGAATAATGTCCAGCCTAGAATCCTGTGCCCTGCAACACGAAGTTTCTCATACAAAGGAGAAATAAAGACCTTCTCAGACAAGCAAAGACTGAGGGAATTCATCAAGACAAGACCTGCCCTCCAGGAAGTACTCAAAACAGTGTTACACACAGATCAGCACCATAAACACTCACTAAAGTAAAATGATCCAAAAGCTAGAAGTCAAAGGCCAGATACCACAATGGTTCAAGAGAGAAAACAAAGTAACAAAGTTCAATTCAACAGGATGAACAGAAATCTGCCTGACTTTTCAATTCTCTCAATCAGTGTGAATGGCTTGAACTGCTCACTAAAGAGACATAGGCTGGCTGAATGGACAAATATACACAAGCCAAGTATCTGCTGTCTTCAAGAAACACATCTAACTCACAAGGATGCATTCAGACTCAAGGACAGGAGATGGAAAACAATATTTCAAGAAAATGGAAGCCAAGAGAAAGCTAGCATGACAGTTCTGATTTCAGATAACTTAGGCTTCAAATCAACAAAAGTAGCAAAAGACAGAGATGGTCACTATATAATGGTGAAGGGTATAATTCAACAAGAAGATATAACAATTCTAAATATTTATGCATGTAACTCAGGTGCACCCAGATTAATAAACCAAATCCTACTTGATCTAATCAAAATGATAAACAGCAACACCATAATAGCTGGAGACTTCAACACCCATCTGACAGAACAGGACAGATCCTCCAAGCAGAAAATAAACAAAGAAACAATAGACTTAAACAGAACTCTAGAACAAATGAACCTGACTGACATTTACAGAACATTCTACCCCAAAACCATTGAATATGC
Source organism: Avahi laniger (assembly GCA_963575035.1). NCBI lineage: Eukaryota > Metazoa > Chordata > Mammalia > Primates > Indriidae > Avahi > Avahi laniger. The sequence continues at coordinate 25,920 of CAUYSK010005415.1, read as the reverse complement.
TTTTTTCTCATCAGCTCCTGGGACATTTTCTAAGATTGACCATATCCTAGGCCACAAAGCATGTCTCAAAAAATTTTAAAAAAATAGAAATTATGTCATGCATCTTCTCAGACCACAGAGGAATAAAATTAGAAATCAACTCCAACAGAAACTCTCATCTCTACACAAAGTCATGAAAACTAAACAACCTTCTGTGTTAAAGAGGAAATCAAGATGGAAATCAAAAGATTCTTTGAACTAAATGATAAAGGAGACACAAGTTATCAAAACCTCTGGGACACAGCTAAAGCAGTCCTGAGAGGAAAATTTATATCCATAAATGTGTACATCCAAAAGACAGAAAGATCACAAATAAACATTCTAATGAATCATCTCAAAGAACTGGAAAAGGATGAGGTAACTGACCTGAAACCCAGAAGAGGAAGAGAAATAACAATGATTAGAGCAGAACTAAATGAAATTGATAATAAAAATGTACAGAAGATTAATAAAACAAAACGTTGGTTCTTAGAAAAAATAAAATTAACATGCCTCTTGTTAGATTAGCAAGAAGCAAAAAAGAACAGATTCTGGTAACACCATCAGGAATGAAAAAGGAGAAATTACAATTGATGACACAGAAATACAAAATATTATCTATGAATACTGTAAAACCCTTTGTACACATAAACTTGTAAATGTGGAGGAAATGAACAAATTCTTAGCAACACACAGCCTCCCTAGGCTCAATCAGGAAGAAATAGAATTCCTGAACAGACCAATACCAAGTACCGATATTGAAGCAGCAATAAAAAATCTTCCTAAAAAGAAAAGTCCTTGTCCAAATGGTTTCACTCCCAAATTTTACCAGATCTACAAAGAAGAACTGGTGCTTATCCTGCAGAAATTATTCCACAACATCAAGAAGGAAACACATTTTATGAAGCCAACATCAGCCTAATATCAAAACAAGAAAGAGACAACATGAAAAGAAAACTACAGATCAATATTCCTTATGAATATAGATGTGAAAATTCTCAGCAAAATCCTAGCAAACCGAATTCAGGTGCTTATTAAAAAAATAATCCATTGCGATCAAGTGAGCTTCATCCCAGAGATGCAGGGATGGTTCAACATATGCAAATCTATAAATATATTCCACCACTTAAATAGAAGGAAAAGCAAAGACCATATGATCCTCTCAGTAGTAGCATAAAATGCATTTGACAAAATTCAACACCCTTTTATGAGAAGAAGGCTTAACAAAATAGGCATAGATGGGATTTACCTAAAAACGATTCAATCCATAAATGACAAACCCACAGCCAACATCATACTGAATGGGGAAAAATTGAAAACATTCCGACTTAGAACTGGAACCAGACAAGGCTGCTTTTTATCACCACTTCTATTCAACATAGTGCTGGAAGTCCTAGTGAGAGCAATTAGACAAGAGAAGGAAATCAAGGGCATCCAAATGGGGTCAGAAAAGGTCAAACTATCTTTGCTGACGATATGACCTTACAGCTAGAAAACCTCAAGTATTCTGCCCTGAGACTACTTGAATTGATAAACAAATTCAGCAAAGTCTCAGGTTACAAAATCAATGTACAGAAATCAGTAGCATTCCTATATGCCAACAACAGTCAAACTGAGAACCAAATCAAAGACTGAATACTTTTCACAATAGCAACAAAGAAAATAAAATACCTAGGAATATATTTAAGTAAGGAAGTAAAAGACCTCTATAGGGAGAACTATGAAATACTGAGGAAGGAAATAGCAGAGGACGTAAACAGTTGGAAAACCATACCATGCTCATGGGTCGGCAGAATCAACATCGTTAAAATGTCTATATTACCCAAAGTGATCTACAGATTCAATGCAATCCCTATTGAAACACCAATATCATTTTTCACAGATCTAGAAAAAATAATTCTACACTTTGTATGGAGCAAGAGAAGACCCTATATAGCAAAGGCAATCTTAAGCAAAAAGAACAAATTGGGAGGCATCATTTTACCAGATTTCAAGCTATACTATGAGGCTATAGTAACTAAAACAGCATGGTATTGGCACAAGAAGAGAGACTCAGACCAATGGAACAGAACTGAGAACCTGGATATAAAACCATCCTTATATAGCCATCTAATCTTTGAAAAGGAGCGAAAAACATGCACGGGGGAAAAGAATCCTTATTCAATAAATGGTTCTGGGAAAATTGGATAGGCACAAGTAGAAGACAGAAATAGGATCTGCACCTTTCACCTCTCACAAAAATCAACTCGCAGTGGATAACAGACTTAAACCTAAGGCATGAAACTATAAGAATTCTAGAAGAAAATGTTGGAAAAACTCTTGTAGACATTGGCCTAGACAAGGAATTTATGAAGACGACCCCAAAGGCAATCAAAGCAACAACAAAAATAAATAAATGGGACCTGATCAAATTAAAAAGTTTCTGCACAGCCAAGAAAACTATCTCAAGAGCAAATGGACAACCTACAGAATGGGAGAAAATATTTGCATTTTACACATTGGATAAAGAGCTGATAACTAGAATCTATATAGAACTCAGGAAAATAAGCAAGAATAAATCAAACAACTTTATCAAAAAGTGGGCAAATGACAAGAACAGAAACTTTTCAAAAGAAGATAGACTAATGGCCAAAAACATATGAAAAATTGCTCAATATCTCTAATCATCAGGGAAATGCAAATCAAAATCACAATGAGATATGACTTATCTCCAATGAGAATGACCTTTATCAAAGTCCCAAAACAATAAATGTTTGCATGGATGCAGAGAGATAGGAAGACTCCTACACTGCTGGTGGGACTGCAAACTAGTAAAACTTCTGTGGAAAGTAATATGGAGATATCTCAAAGAGCTACAACTAGAACTACCATTTGATCCAGCAATCTCATGACTGGGAATCTACCCAAATGAACAAAAAGCATTCTATAAAAAAGACATCTGCACTAGAATGTTTACAGCAGTACGATTCACAATTGCAAAAGATGTGGAAACAACCCAAGTACCCATCATTACATAAGTGGATTAATAAAATGTGGTGTATGTATACCATGGAGTTCTACTCAACCACAAAAAACAATGGTGACCTAGCACTTCTTGTATTATCCTGGATAGAGCTGGATCCCATTCTACTAAGTGAAGTATCACAAGAATGGAAAAACAAGCACCACATATACTCACCATCAGATTGGTATTAACCGATCAACACTTAAGTGTACATACAGTAATAACATTTATTGGTTGTCAGGCAGGTGGTGGGGAGGAGGGGATGGGTACCTATACACATAATGGGTACAGTGCATACTGTTTGGGGGATGGATATGCTTGAAGTTCTGACTCTGGTGAGGCAAAGGCAATATACGTAACCTAAACACTTGTATCCCTGTAACATGCTGAAATTTAAAAAAATTTTTAAAAAGACTTTCTAATAGAATTGCTGATTTTTAGAATTATAGAAAGTTTCAACTGAGATGAGGCTAAAAATTCATTTACAATTTCTGCCTCAGGAAACTATACCAGAGAGTATTAATTAATAATTAGTTGCCAAGATGGTGATCTGCTTTTTCCCAGAGCATACATTCAAGATTTGTGGAATCTCTGCCTTGGGTTCATAGAGTTACAACATACTAGCTGACATTTAATGTGCCTAGCCTAGTACATAATACCTAACTGAATGGATAATGTGTTCTGAAAAAACATTTCATAAAATATGTTTGTAGAACTTTTACTTTTATATTAATCACCATTTTACTTGTGTTTCAATATGTCTGTGCACATCCAAAGACTTGTCTCTGTTTCTCCCAGTCCCTTTTATTTACTTCACTACACATAGGAGTTTTAGTGTTTGTCTTTTTTGACATGTCTTTTATCAATTCAAACACATTTACAGAAAAATCAAGATCACAAAATTTTGACTTGGCCATAACTACACATCTTACGCTTTCATTTCTGAGCAACTATCCAGTAAACAGCTCTGACCACATTCAGTATAGCATCACAGCTTGAAGTGAACATCCTGCCAAGAGCACGTTTTCTCACCACAAAGTTGCACTGTGGCATTAGAACATCTTCCTCTTGTGCTCAGGAAAGCCTTCAAACACACTGAGACATTAAGCCAGCCTGTACCTTACAGGCCAAGAAGGCCAGTTGATTAGGTCTTGCTGGTTATTGTCAACTAACAAAAGTAATTTCTAATTAATTCATGATGGTGGTGGTGCTTCTCAAATGACTTGAACAAGGGCTGTTTGCAAAACGTTGTAACTTTTCTTCTAACAATAGTTTGAGTTCAAATAAATATGTATATATGAAGCCCTTATATGCACATTTCTTTTCAAATCTTGTTAATGCATAAATTCATTTTGTTGGTTTTATTCCAATTATTAGAAAATATTTTTTCTGAAAGCTATGCCATGCCCTTTTGCAATTCCACATAACAAACCATTACTGATAATAAACAAATCCCCAGTAAGTGCCAGTTGCAGAGCTAGTATATGATCAGCATTGAGAAAGTAATTGGAGTTTCTCTGAACATATTATTTATCTAAGTAATTTTTTAACTCACCAGACAGGACTCATCTTAGATTTTTCCTCTTCAAGAATCCCTTCCATGGTCTATCAACTTTGTTTAGGGACCTTTATATTTGACACTTTATCTCCCTGTGCTTAGCTTTGTCATGGTATTTATTTCAAAAAACTCTCCTTGTAGGTTGTTTTTCTGATGCCCCCATAGGCTGTAAGTTACTGTTTTAACTAAATGAAATGGGTAGGATATTCTAATACTCTGTTACTACCCTATTCCTATCTCCTTTTCTCAGTCTTGTGTTTAAGAGACAAACAAGTAGTTTCATATCTAAAGCTACAAATATAAAAATAACTCTAAGGGTAAGTGTGATTCAGATTTCCCCATAAAAAGCCCACATTTAAACATCTATTCATTTCCTTTCTTAAACCAAATATTTGTGAAAATGTGGTTGTAAGAAAATATCAGCTTATATTTCCTTTATATAGATCTAATTTTACTATATACAATAGTCAATGGAAAATGTTGAATATTGGCATAGGAATGTCAGAAAATAACATTTTTTCTTCAACTTATTTATATTCATTTATCTTGTTTATCTTTTAATTTGTGTCATACTTACTCATTTTCTATCACCTAAAGTAAAATGTGAACTCCATGAGGGCAAGAAATTTTGTCTGCATTGTTTACTTTAATATTCTCAAGATTCAGAAAAGTGCTTAGCAAATAATATTCACTAAAAAAAGTGTTGATTTTTTTATTGTCCACCTTTAACATTTCACCATACAAATGTTGCTTTCCTTTCATAGAGTATCTTTCAGTTTTGAGATTGATACTTTGCTTTTCCTTAAAATTTTATAATGTGATCATTATTTTACTTCTATTGTATCCCAATATTTGTATAAATGAATATAGATAAAATGTATATTTAACTAATCTTGTTCATTGGTATCAATTTCATATATTTATTTTTATGTACATCAAGGTATATATTTAAATTCTAATTATTCTTCATATGTTGTACAGATGGTAAAGATTCAATTCGCTCTTTTTACATTGAAATAAAAAAATTCCCAGCACTAATTATTGAATAGGATCCCATTTCCTACTTTATCTGCAATGTTATCTCATATTTTTTTCTCTATGCGTATGACTTTTTCTTGTCTGTGCTTTTTCCCTTCTTAATTTATCTATGTTCTTTTATCACTTTGTCTTAATTAACATAATTTTAACATAGGTCTTAATATCTAGTAGAACAAGGCCCTTGCATTTTGTTCATCTCAGTAGTGATTTACCTACTCCTGGTTTTTGATATTTAATGTACATTTATGATTCTGTTTTGTAAGTCCCACAACAAAACCTAGAATATTAATTGGAATTGAATTGAATCTCTAAAATATTTATGATTAATTGACACCTTCATGATATTCAGCAGTCCAATTAAAATTTAGTTATTTTAAAAAATATTTCAGTACAATTATACAATAGATTCTATATAGACCTTATCTATTTTTGCTAGATTTACTCATAAATGACTTACAATGTTTCTGTTGTGATTGTTAATAGTATGCTAAAAAGTTAATTGTTTCTGTTTACTTTTGACCTGTTGAAATATAGTAATTTTTGCAAATTAAGTCTACATTTAGTTATACTAATATTATTCCTACTAAGTGGTCATTAAACTATTTTTTTATTTTTTATGTAGATAAACGTATCACTGGCAATTTTTTTTTAAGTCCCAATCTCTGCAATTTCCAGTGTTGTTCATAAATGTGATGAAGGATCTTGGAAAGAAGCAGTATTAGTGACCATTTTGTCTTCATGATTTTCTAAAAGACTTCTAATATGATGAAGTTCAGAATGATGTTTACATATGTCCTAGTATGTATGCTAAGAATTATTTTTTATCATGAAAATGTATTGAATTATAGCAAATGTGCTTTCCATCTTGATTTGATCATGTTCTTTCTATTTATTTCTATTTCTTAACTATTGTTTGTAGCAAATTGCATTTAAAAATTTTTCTTGCAAAGGAAAATTACTATTACAGTCCCATAATAAACTCAATTTGATCATCTATATTAGTTTTATACACTGCTTGATTCAATGCAGTACTATTTTAGGATTTTTCAACAATGTTCATAAATGAGATTGACTTTTCCTTTCATAATACAATCTTGTCTTATTTGGGCAGCAATGTAATTCTAGTTTCAATGAAAGAAATAACAACTTTTTTTTTATCTTCTACTGTCTAGAAGAATTTATATAACATAATGATCTCTTTCTTGAAATTTTATTATTCTCCTATAAAACTATATATAATTATATATAAATAATAGATACATATAATATATTACATATATGACTTTGTGTCCTTCATGTGAGAATCTTTTTAATAACCTACTGAATTCATTAAAATTATTCTAGCTTTATGTATATATTTAGATCAAATTTTTAAATTAGATATTTCTATGAGTTTTTCTTTTAATATACATTTCCTAATTTATTGTTTTAAAATTATCAAAGTGTTTCTTGTTGGAATAACTCTTATTTGTATTTATGTTCTATTTTTTAGCTCTAGTAACTTTATGTTTTTCTTAATCAGTTTTGCCAAACTTTTCTCTATTTTATAAGTCATTTAAAATAACAGTTTTTGGCCTTGAGGATTAATTCTATTTTATATTTTTTTTCTCTGCAACCCTTTGTTACTACCCTAATTCATATAACAATCATCTATCCACTGCTTTACTCAAAAAGACTTTTAGCTTTTTGGCCCAAATCCTTTTCACACTGATGCCTAGAGAATACAGTGTTTCTAAAACACAAACAGGAATTTTCTAATCTCCTGCCACCAAAAGTGATTGTGTTTTCAGATAATTTGCCAATTTCATCCAAATTAGCAACGCTATTTGTATTAACTCATTTATAAAATCCTCTTCATTATTTTTTTTGTGATGTACATGGATCTGTATTGATGTCTCATTTTTTATTCCTGCTAATGCTAATTCATGTTTTTTTCCTCCTCTTTTATTCATTATTTTTGGGGAATGGGAATGGGAGACTTAGTCTTGCTAATGGGTTATCAATTTCATTAAATGTGTTTATGCTAATTTTCTCTCTTATGTATATCATACATAGTTACAATGTCTATCTAATTGTTCTATTAGCTGAAAATTATTGCCCAATAATTATCCCTTATATATTGAATTGAATGATTATGAATTTATCGATGGAAGTTTTGTTTTTAGGAGAACATATTCAGTGAGAGTTAATATGCGTGATTGCTTTTTCAGCTTTTACTCCCTGTATTAGTTGTTTTTTGTTTTGTTTTGCTTTTCTTTTATGGACCCCAGGTGTATTACTATTATTACTATAAATAAGCTACAATACCTATTTTTTAAATAAGTGTTTTATTTTAGAATATCCTTAAATTTACATAAAATTGCAAAGATAGTACAGAGAGTTCCATATATCTTATACCCAGTTTTTCTTATTATTACTATTTTACATTAATATGGTACATTTTTCACAACTAATTAACCTATATTAATACATTATTATTAAAGTACATACTTTATTTACATTTTCTGAATTTTTACCTAATGTTCTTTTCATGTTCCCTCATGGAACATGAAATGTGGTGTGGTCCTGGATGGACACCACATTACATTTATTTGTCATGTCTCCTTAGTCTCCTTTTGACAGTGACAGTTTCCTTATTAGCTTTTAATATAATAAAAATCATGAGTAGCTGAAATCAGAATGTTACGACATTAGTTGATCATGTTGATACTCTGGTATGAGATTTGGCGCAATTGTTCTGAGGAGCAAAGGGAGAGCAATATAATGAGTGATGTCCACAAGGAAAAAGGAGAAAAGCACAGAGGGATCTGAGACAGCCACATACATCACACATGAATGAACAGTCACCAAAAGCTGAGAATTACTTAAGCTAGGTGTGTGATGGCTCATCATGGAATTATTTATTTTGAATACATTGCATATTTTTATAATTAAAAGGCTCTATCTAGGTGTATGCTCACATGCGTGTGTATGATAGATGTGTCTCTACAATTCCAACCTGCGTGATGCAGCATGCTTGATTTCACTCAAACTTACAACAGCTTTTGCACAAGGTGACAAAAATGTTTATTTAATTTTTTCCTCTGCTTATTTTCACATAGTTCTTACAATCATATTTTATAATAATTTTTTACCTTTGATTGAGAATAAGATTATATCAGCCCATCATTTGTTTTCAAAACTCTCTGCCACTTCTTATCACTGAATTCATCATTTTCAAGTCCTAAAATGTTGTTAGGACCTAACATCTATCCATCAGTGGTTGATCCTACTTCATCTACCATGCTGGTGAATTGTTCTGTGTAGTGATAAGGCAGAAGTACTGTGGTTTGTGTCATGTTTTTCCACAGGAAGATGAGATTAACATTTGTCAGATCTTTCTCAGAGATTGAAATTAACCAAGAAGCTGTACTTTCCATTCTAAATTCGGAACTCAGGACATATCCACATGTTAAAGTTTTATAGAAGGCTTTATCCACAAGAATCAAGATCTTCCTCCTCTGATCAGGTGTGTGTCTGTGTGTATGTGTGTGTGTATTTCTGTTATTCAAGAAATGAGGAAGTATATTCCAACCTCAAGAAAGTTTCTAAAAATATTTATACCATAAGATAATTCTGTTTCTTAAGGATTTGAATAGAATTACTAAGGGCAAGGAAAGCATATCGCTTCTGAGGTGCATATATTTTTCATCATCGTATGTGATGATAGGCAATCAGGATATACTTAGTGAAGAATCAGAAGTTATGAGGTTACTGTAAGAAGAAGCCTTGTCTCTAAGAAAACCGAGAGGAATGAATCTTTACATGCGGGGTTAGAAGTATTGGGATTCAATTTGAATTCTCAAACTTAAGAGTTTTCTGGTCTTGTGGAAGGTATTTACCTTTGATACACACATTACATGCAAGATGAAACAAGTTATATCCCTGCCTTCCAACTATCATGATCAAATATGAAATAACTTTTATTTTTAAAATCTAAGCACTATGTATAATTATTAAATAGCTAATTTTTTCTGGGAGCTCTGCTAGACACTGTAAAATGCTACTACATAAACATATGTGAGATTATTTTTATTAATGACGATGATAATTTGTTGCCGTTGCTGCTGACGCTGATGATGCTATGACAAAAGTTGAATGAAAATGTATTAGAAAAAACATTCAGCAAAAATTCATATATTTGATCTAAGTTTAGCTTGCAAAGAAATCAATTATCACCAAATTAAATAAACTACTATAAATACTTGATTTTAGCCAAAGGCTGAGAAGTGATAAAAGTATAAATAAAAAGCTATGTGTGTTGTTATTCAATATCAGTAATGTGAAATGTTTTTATTAAATATATTAATATAAATGAATTAAAATATCCATTATATGGTTATAACATTTAAAATAATTAGCCATTATTTTACAACCAAGATAAATCTATAAAATTAATTTTACCTGGCTTTATATAACTTGTCATTTCCATTTTGTCTTTTTTTTAAGACATGCATTGGGGGAAATTTTTCTGTATTTCACTTTTCCATTAAAAACATTTTATCTCACTGCAAGGAAAGAAAATAGAAAAAAATACATACACAGTTTTATTTTATTCAGGAATCCTTTGTGAATTGAAGACTTTAGATTCATCTCTCTGGGAGATGAGTAATCACAATTATATGGTGGGGTTGATTCGTGGTCAGAGGGCTCATCACAGTTTGGGTATGTATTTTCCACACAAATGTGTAGTTTTGCTTCTGTAAAATTTGAAGATACTCGGAACTTATGCAAACATTCAAGGCATAGGACAGCAATTTACTCTGATTCATCTTATGTTCACTTTATGTTTATTTCATGTTATGTTAATTTATATTTAAATCAAGTCTTTAAAACTTAAAATCATTTTTCCCTTTATTTCATTAACTACTTATAGTAAAGACACTCACAATTTGACCCAGCTTGGTATAGTGAACTGGCATTAGAATCTGGAGTCAGAACTGAATTTTTCTCAAATTCTTACCACTCTCTAGCTTAGCGATGGGGTTAATCCACAACCTCTATGCATTTTAGTTTCTTTTTCTATGAAACAGAGATATAAAACATGCCATATTTATCTTCGTGGATTTATTATTATTCAAATCAACTGATATGTATTTGAAAATGCTTCTTATCCTAAAAGTGTCAGAAATTGCTCAAAGTTAGTAACATATTAAATAAGCAATATGATTGTGGCCATCTGTAAGACTCACTTTCTTCATTCATAAAATAATACATACTCTTAACTTCATATGTTTAATAATCAAATTATGTATATACAATGTTTAAATTTTAGGTATAATCAGTATTATGATTTAAATTATAAAACTTTTTTAAGTACTTAGTAAATGATTTAAATGCCAAGAAAAGAGTAAAATGACTCTTGTTTTGTTCACAGGCAAGATCCTTCATTTATCTTTATCCTAAAATCTTAGATTCTACTATTTTAGCTTACATATGTCCTTCATTATAAAGAAAATTAGACACACTAACATTTACTAAATGTTTACTATGTGATCGACATTACTAACAATAAGTTAATCAAATTTTTTTTTCACTTTTAAATATCCATGCCAGATTATGTTTATACCCTTTCCTTTTGCTTTCTTTTTTCTTTTGCAAGTTGGAGACTGGGATGCAAAAGCTAAATTATGTGTGAAGTTATCAAGTCAGTAAATGTGGATCTGTGATTTAAACACGTCTATCTCTCTATTCCTGTCTTTTTCACTATAGCAAGTGTCTTTATTCTAATGTTGGATTTTATTATACATTATGAATTAACTCATCTAACAGCCCATAGGATTTTGCTAAAAGTACTGTGCCATGGAATAAATATAATTTTATTTATACAGCAAAATATAAACATCCTAATAATGAAGTAATATAAAACAAAAGTAAATTCATGTTATACATTTAAAAAAATATTCACCAGAAGTATATGCATGGAAATGGCAGGTTGAATTTTAAAAATTTAAGCTCCAAATGGCTGACAGCCATGACTCACAGCAGCCTGAACTGTTTTTCTCCAGAGATGAATGAATTCCATAATTATAACTTGAAACTGGCAAAGCGAGATACTTCTACACAATGGCAAAAGCAAAGATCTACACTAATCACGAGAAAATATACAGAAAACTGTAAGTCCCATATTCCTTTTGTCTTCTCAGCACACTGAAGTGAATCTTGGACACTGTGTGATTAAATATTTCTATGGCAATAATTCAGTTAATTTTACCTTCATGAGGAAAGCAGAAATGACATTAACTCCAATATAATATTGGAATTTATGACAAAATTATGGTGCTAAAAACCATTGAGTTTAGAATCTTTTCAGGCCCTGAAAAAATGGTGAGATTATTTATCATGATGATGACAATTGAAACTAAGGGATGACTGAGAAACGGACTTTAAGGAAGACTAAATAGAAATGAAAAACAGGAGAGAAAAGAAATTTTTTAAAACTACTCCGTAGTTAAGTTCTTTAACAATATAAAAGTGATGATTTGATTATTATTTACAGAAACGTTTCTGAGCATAATAAAGAAGTTATGGTCTCCAATGTCTTTGTTAAGCCAGAACATTATTGATAAGAGAACTTGAAATAGCTTATACGAAAGAGAAAACAAGATTAAGGTATTAGAAGATTCAGTGTCTGGTGAGGGCCTGCTCCCCAGTTCATAGGTAGCCGACTTCTCACTGTAATTTCACAAAGCAAGGGAGCGTTTGGGTCCCTTTTATAAGGGCATTAATCTCATTCATTAGGGCTCCCCTTATGACCTAAGCACCTCCCAAAAGCTCCTTCAAATACCATTTCTGTCTATATTTATTATTGTATCTGCATAGAATATAATAAATGATAAGCAAAACTTATTCTAGGGAGTTATTGGTGAACTTCTAGAGAAGTATAGGAGGGAATATTACACTTTTTGGACTTTTATTTTTTAATTATTTACAGTGTACTCTTGTTACATGTTCTGGGAAAAAAAATAAAAAACTAAAGCAGAAAAAGGACTGATACTACCCCCTCATAAAAAAATAATGTTTATATTAAATACAAAGATGCCTAAACCATTTATGATTCTTTTTCTGATGTTCCACTTTCCTTCTTTTTCTTTGACAGCATCTCCATTTTTTCTCTGCCGTTCCATTGCTGTAGCTATGGGAATTCATTTCATCATTATGGTAATAATATGGAGTGCCATATTCATAAATTGTGAGTGACAAGAGAAGTAAATTGAAACATTTTTGATATAAGAATTCCAATGTATTACTTTGATTAGTCTTCAGAAACACAGAAACATAAACTAGTAATATTGAGTGTGTCCTTATCATATTTTTGCTGTTAGTCCAGAAATTTGTAAATCATATTTGCTTAGACTGTAAGTTACTATCAATACAAATCTTTTTAATAATTATGATTATTTTAATAGCATTATTCAACCAAGGAGTTCCAATATCCTTGAAAGGTAAGTGAATTTCTTAAATATTTTAAAGCATAAATTATGTATACAGACACACACACACACACACATGCACACCAGGGTATAATATCTATATATAAGTATAATATATAATTTATATAAATATTATATATAGTGTACATATACATGTATCTTATATAAGTATAATATCTATCTAATGGTGTTTTAAGAGTAGAAAAGAAATGCTTAAATCTATCACATAATTCACTGTAGCTTTTGTTTGTCTTTTAACAATGAGAAAGTATTTGTAACAAGTAGAAAATATTTAGGTTTGGCATCTCTTTGTGAATGCATAAAGATATGTCTTTGGGTATGACCATATGGCTTAATAATCTGAAATTTCAGAGTTTCAATGAAAAAAGTGTTTAATTTGTCTAGACAAAATCTGCTGTAATATTTAGACATGTGAAGAATTCATAATATATACTCCCTTTTTAGAAAGTTACTGTGGCCCATGTCCTAAAAACTGGATATGTTATAGAAATAACTGCTACCAATTCTTCAATGAGAGCAAAAACTGGTATGAGAGCCAAGCTTCTTGCATGTCTCAAAATTCCAGCCTTCTGAAGATATACAGCCGAGTGGACCAGGTTGAGTATTTGTTTTAATTCTATATTCTGTACTTTGTTCTAATATATAAGGCAGTTCACTGGAGTAGAACATGGAACATAAGAGAAGCACTAACACTTAGATATTCTAATATCCACCCAAAATCTTCCCTCATTAAAAATAAATAAGCACAGAATTTGCAGGTATTATGTATGTGTTGCTTAGGTGGGATTTATGCTAATTAGGGGAGAGAATTCATTTGTTTCCAAGTGTAGGAAAAATGATTAAGTGGTTATGGCCTTGTATTTACTAAAATTATGATCGATGGCTACATTTGTAGTGTATTTTTTATTTCAAACAGGATTTCCTTAAATTGGTGAAGTCATATCATTGGATGGGACTAGTACAAATGCCATCAAATGAATCATGGCAGTGGGAAGATGGCACCATTCTCTCACCTAACCAGTAAGTCTGTGGTGCAATAGGTCTCTGGTTTTGTAATTTTTCCTGAGCTACCCCTATGATCACTCTGATCACTCATTTCACACCATCCCAGGACATTCCCACACTCTAAAAGATTTAGCAAAAGGTTCTTAGGCCCCAAATTTAAGAGAGTATTGTGTTGGTTGCAGAGCATCCAGGACAAATAATAACTGGTTACATAGTTTGTCAACTACATGCTAAATACTGTGGAAGATATATCTACTATTATGTCCATTTTACAGATATGAAAACTGAAGCAGAGAGGTTAAGTATCATATGTATCTTTTTGAATTTGTTACCAGATTTGTTGAGCTATAACTGACATACAATAAACTGCACATACACAAAGTATAAAATTTTGTAAGTTTTGACAAATATATACACTCATGAAATCATTACTAACATCAAAATAATTAACATATTAATTATCTGGAAAACTTTCTGTTTGTCCTTTTGTGATCCCTCCTCTGTGTGTCTCTCTAGTTACCTCTTTCTGTTTCCAGGCGACTAATCTGTTTTCTGTCACTTTAGATTAGTTTGCAATTCATAGAATTTAATATAAAAGGAGTCTTATGGTATGTATCATTTTTAACGTCTGCTTTTTTTTACTTAGCAAAATTATTTTGAGATTCAGCTATCTCATTGCATCAATAAATAATTATTTATATTCCTGAGAAGTACTCCATTATGGATGTGGCACAATATATTTATCCTTTCATTTGTTGTTGTATATTTAGGTAGTTCCAAGTTGTTACAAATAAAGCTACTTGTAGAAAAGTGTAAGCTGTTAAAAAATAAAAAAATAAAATAAAGCTTCTTCCCGTGAATATCTGTGTACAAGTCTTTGTATGAACAAAGATGTTCCTTTCTCGTGCATGATATCTAGAAGCAGAATGGCTGAACTATATGATAGGAATATGTTTACCTTTTTAAAAAGTGCCAAACTGTTATCTAAAGTGGTTGTGAATTTTCACAAATTTTACATTCCCTCTAGCAGCGTGTAAAAGAAAATCTGAGAGGGCAGCTTCCCCACGTCCCAGCCAATACTTGTTTTGATTAGCCTCTTAAATTTTAGAGATACTAATAGTTGTGTATTGGTATATCACTATGGTGTAAATTTGCATTTTCTTAATGACTAATGATGTTGAGTATGATTTTTTGTGCTTATTTGCCACTCATTTAAAATTTTTCTATTTCACTAGTTTCTGCTTTGATCCTTATTATTTAGTACTTTCTTACTCTGGGTTAAATTTTCTTTTTCTAGTTTCTTATGGTGAATGAAAGCTGAGATACTTATTTGAAACCTTTCTTACTTTCTAATAAAAGTTTTTCTGCTATTAATATGTGAGATGATTTGGCAACACCCACATGTGTAAAAATACTGTCTTCATTTCCATTCAGTTAAAAACAGTTTATAAGTTTCTTTTTGCATTCTTCTATAATTCATTGTTCATTTACAAGTGTGTTATTTAGTTTCCAATATTTGTGAATTTTCAAGATATCTTCTTGTTATTTCTAATTTAGATTCATTTTGATTAGAGAATATACTTTATATAGTCATCCCTTAAATTAATTGAGATTAGTTTTATGGATTAGATGATACTCTATAGTCTCTCTTTGGAAATATTTTATGTGCATTTGAACAAAATGTCTATTCTGCTATTCTTGAGTAGAGTGTTCTATAAGCATCAATTAAATAAATTTGGTAGAGAGTGTTGCTCAAGTCTTCTATATTCTTTCTGAGTACACTCTGAGTATACTATTTTCTGTCCATCTGTTTGTTTTTGATAGAAGTATCAATTATTGAAAGAGAAGTATTAAAATCCCTCACTATAATTATAGATATATATATTTCTCATTTTAGTTCAAACAATTTTTTTGCCTGATGTATTTCAAAACTCTTTTTTTAGGTACATAAATGTTTAGTATGGTCTTAATGAATTTATGACTTTATCATACATTAATGAATTTATGACATTATTATTATATAATGAGCTTTTTAGCTAATGATATTTTGCACTTTGAAATTCTATTTTAATATAAATATAGACACTTCAATGTCCTTTTGTTTAGTGTTCATGTGTTATATGTTTTTAACCTATATGTGTCTTTACATTGAAATTGAGTCTTTTACAGACAGACTACAGTTAACTGTTATTTTTTTATCTAATCTGACAATTTCTGCTTTCTAAACTGGGGTGTTTAGACCATTTACATTCAATGCAATTGTTTATATGGTTAGGTTTAAGTCATCTTGTTATTTGGTTTTTACTTGTTCCATTTGTTATGTATTTGTTTTCCCTTTTCCAGTTTTTCAGAAATATTTTAATCTATGCTAACACTTGTCTCTTTTCATAGCATATTAGATATTTATATTTGCTTTGTTATTTTAGAGTTTTTTCTGGAGTTTACTACATACATCTTTAATTTATCAATTGATATGGCATAAGATTTTTTCAGTGTTACCCTTCCATCTTGCCCTTCCCAAACTTAGTGCTATTTTAGTCACACATTTTACCTTTACAAATACTATAAATTTCACACTGTATTATTAATTTATTTAAACAATTATATTTTAAGTTATTTAACTAATAAAAATTACATAAATTATATATTTATTTATGTAGTCACCATTCCAGTACACTTTACCCTTTTTAGATCATTTTTCCATCTGTTATTATATTCTTTCTACTTTAAGGACTTCTTTTAACATTATTTGTAGTCTACTTCTTTGGGTCATGAATTATTCCACCTTTTATTTTGAAAAAGTCTGTTTTACATTAATTGTTGAAAATATCTTTGTTATTTATAGACTTCTAGGTTAAGAAGGGTTGCTTTTTGTTTGGTTCAATAGTTAAATAACTTTGTCCTCACTTTTGTTATTTTTCTAATAAATCTGCTGTCATCTTTGTTCTACTGTATGTAACGTATCTCTTTTTTTCTTAGATTGCTTAGTAGCTTTTCTTTATCATTGGATTTGAGAAATCTGTTTGCAATATGCCTTGTTTTAGTTTTCCTCGTATTTCTTGTGCTTGTGTTGTTTAGACTCTTGAATCTTTGGGTTTAGAATTTTCACTAAAATTAAAATATTTTCCCTCCCTTATTTCTCTGTGTTCTTCAGCTGCTCTGATTATAGTTACATTGTGACAAAATTCACTGATGCTCTATTCATTTTTTTCTTTTGTCTTTGTGCTTCATTTTGGTTGGTTGTTTATCATTATCAAAGGTCACCGATTTTTCCTTCTGCAACATTTACTTTTTCATTAATCCTATCAATGTATATCTTATCTCAGACACTGAAGTTTTCATATCCAGAAGTTTGATTTCATTGATTTTTTTATATCTTCCATATGTTTCCTTAAATTTTTGAACATATGAACAATCATAATAACTGTTATAATCTCCTTGTCTGCTCACTCTAACATCTGTTTATTCTAGATCCATTTTGATTGAATGACCTGCCTCCTAATTATGGGGATATTATTGTTTCCTTGTTTGCCAGATTTTTTTATTGAATTCCATGCACTGTGAATTTTATCTTTTTTGATGCTGCATACTTTTTATTCCTAAAATAACCTGTGAGTTTTTTTCTAGTATACTTATCTATGTCTTTAGCAAGTAACTTTACTTATATATTTAGGTCTTATTTTTAAGTATTATTAGTCAAGACATTCTGCCTAGAGTTAATTATTCCCCAATACTGAGTCAAGAGATAATCTATGTAATCCATATAAACCAGGTAATTTACCCAACTCCTTTTGAAATACAAGGTTTTACAATATGGCTGGTAGAAACATGCATGGTCCTTGACCCTATGTAAGCACTAGGTACTGTTTCCTCTTAACTGTTCACACAGTTCTTTCTCCATCCTTGGGTAGTTTTTTTTACACACATGCATTAGTCAGTTCTCTGCTGAACACTCAAGGGGGACTTTCTGCGTGTCTTTGGACTTCTTTATTTGTTCAACTCTGTCATCTCAATTTCTGTGACCTGTGAACGCTAGCTCTCCTGGTCTTTCTGGACTCCCAGGCATCCCATGTATAATGTTTTTGTCACCTAATCTTTTAACCACTTGATTGTGGTTAAACTCTGCACACCAGAGCTAAAGGAAATGACAAAATCTTAGCATTCATTGAGCTTATGAATATAGCTTTAATCCTTCAGGTGAAAGCTAGAGTAGTTCTCAGGACAGGTCATTTCTATCATTTGAAAGATCTGCCTATCATGACACTGTTCAATAATTTCTCCATTCGGGCACAAAATCAGGAATAAAACCTAAGTTTTTGGTCACTATTGCTTTTCCTTTCCTTCAATCTCCTATCACAAATGTTGCAAAAGTTCTCTCGGCTGTAAATATTGTAGTTATTTGAATCTCCAATTCTCTAGTTAGTAACAATAGCAATGTTAACATTAGGTTAATTAGGTGCTCCCTCTCTGTCAGACGGTTTTAAGCAATATATATATATATATATATATGTATCTTCTAATTAAGTATTTTTAACAACCCTATGTAACAGGTTTTATTTTTAACCTAATATACTGGTAGGGACAGAATTTTAGAGTGTATAATAACTCACCTATTAGTAATCATTGCATTGAGGATTCAAATATATGTATTTCTGACTCTAGAGCCAGAATTAACATTAAATGACTTAAAAACATACTATTTTCACTGATATAAAAATCTTTTAATTTACTTTTCTATATTAATAGTTACTTGGCAAAGATCAATGCATCATCTTTTACTGCTGTGTGTTCTTTTCAATATTCCCCTTATGTCCATTGTTTACCTTCCTACTTTATTATATATTTGTAATTTGGCAGCTCAGTAAACCTTAGAATTGATCTAGGATGGCCTCATTTCTGTATGACTTGAGAGTTTATTTTTAACAAAAAAAATTATTTTCTGGAAATACTAATAAGATTTTGTATCCTATTATCTCAATATTTCCAATTTGCAAGCGCAAAACTTTGTTTTCAGAAACAAAACAACTAGCATACTAAATTTCTGTTTATGTATGTATTAAATATTTGTTTAGTACTATCCGATTTCCAGGAACTATGCGGAGATAACTACAGTGATAAGTAGAACATATCTCCTTCAAGAGGTTCACACTCTAGTCAGAGCTGTAGTTATAAACAAATAAGTATAATCCAGTGTAATCAGTATTCTGGAAGAAGTGTGGTGAAACTGGTATCAAAAAGCAGACACAGAAATTGAAATAACAAATAAAGAAAGTGAGATTAGAAAGAATAAGACTCTAATGTGCTTAGATTGAGATCCAAGATCAGTTATTAAAAATATCTTATAAGATCAGTTATTAAAAATATCTTAATTTTTTTCTCCTTATAGTGGCCAGTTGTTTCTACATGGACAAAGTTCATTCTGTTAGACCTTTTAAATACAGATAGAATCAGACAATAGTCTTTTTATTTTTTGTCAATTTCACATTGATATGACATTGTCACTCTTTCCTCAATTTCTTATTTCCCACCTGTTATGAAAGGAAAAAAAACCACTATTTTTATATGACTCATATAATCCATTCACTATCCAAGAGTAAAACACATACATATATATGTATATGCATGAAATGCCTAAACACACACACACACACACACACATGCTAGTGTATGTTTGTTTACATGAGGGTTTTACTATTTATTTTCATTTCCT
Organism: Avahi laniger; assembly: GCA_963575035.1. Taxonomy (NCBI): domain Eukaryota; kingdom Metazoa; phylum Chordata; class Mammalia; order Primates; family Indriidae; genus Avahi; species Avahi laniger. Next base: position 6,094 of record CAUYSK010005415.1, on the reverse strand, counting down.
CACCAAGTAAAATTGCATATATCTTAATTAAATTGTTTATTTTTGCACAAAACACAGTGTCTGTTGCATTTTAAGTAGAATTCTGAATTTATTTCTACCTCATATTTATTTCTAAATAAATATTTTAAAGTTTTTATTTAACTCAAGTACTTACATGAAGGAGAGATTTTAAACTTTTGAATTGAATAATTTCCAATGTATGGAGAAAAATAATGCCACATTATAAGAGAATGTAATTTTTACTTTTATTATTCTGAATTGGCTATATTTTGCATATCTGTGAACTGGAAGGGCCAGATATGGTCCTAAAATCTCCTGAAATGATATTAAATTCTTATATTTGAATTCCAATAAATATTTCATTTTTATGTTACTGCATTTAAAAAGTCTTAAACATAATTTGTAATTTTCTCTCATCTAGATTAACAGTGATTGAAATGCAGAAGGGAGCCTGTGTGGTCTATGGCTCAAGCTTTAAAGGCTACACAGAAAACTGTTCCACTCCATACACGTACATTTGTATGCGGAGGATTGTGTAAGGACTTAATCAACCATCTCAACAAAAGCCAGAAAATAGAAAGGACAATGACAGCAGAAGCATAGCTGCCTGGAACTAAAGAAAGTAGGAAAAACAGGACAACATGAAAAAAGGCTATCAGATTTCTTACAACCTACAAGACCAAACCATAAAGCAATTCAGCTGTGAACCTTCTCCAAGACAAGGGAAGAAGGATCCCTGAAGGCAATTCAGACATCGTCAAGGCTGCCACTCTTACCACAGGCGCAGATTGCACGGGCTTGGGGAGGGGGCTAGTCTTGATTCAAAGGGTGAGACCAACACCCTTGGGAGCAGTGAGGGAGGGGTGGCTTAGCAGAGTTCTGGGGGTACAACCCCCACCTCCACAGAAAACTGCTGCATGGGCAAGGTCACAGCAGAGAGTCTCACAGTGTGGGCAGTGCCTTGCCCAGCTGTGGGGGTGATATTGCCAAACCAATGGGTCCAGAAGGTAGAAGCTCCACCCCACTGTGTCAAGAAGGCAGGACTGCTGCCCCAGTGGGTTTGGAGAGCAGAGTATAAACAAAACAGAATTATTCTCAACCCTTAAGATCTCTTGGAGTTTGTGTTGCTAGTTCTTGAAATTTCTTGGGACCTTTCGCCCTTCCTTCTTCGCTATTTCTCCCTTTCGCCATGGAAATGTCTATGCTATGCCTGTCCCACCATTGCATTTTGGAAATACACAACATGTTAAGTTTCACATGTACACAGTTGGGAAGGAATTTTGCTTCAGGATAAATAGTATCTTATGTCTCACCCTTATCTTGTTGATAGTTAGATGAGATTTTGGACTTTAGGCTTTAGAGTTGATGCTGGAAGGAGTTAAGATTTTTAGGGTTGTTGAGATGGAATAAATGTTTTCTGCATGCAGGAAAGACATAAATTTTGGCAGGGGCAAAATGTTATGGATTGAATGTTTGTGTTCCCTCAAAATTCATATTTTAAATCCTAACTCCCAATGTTACGGTAGTAGGAGGGGGAATTTGGGAGGGAATTTAGGTGTGAAGGTTGATCATAAGATTCGGGTCATTCTTGTCATACCCAAATAAAACAGAATTGAGAAGTGTAGGGGAACCAAGGAAACTTCTCCCTTTGCCCTCTGAGGGTTCCCTGAAAAATCAACTCACAAAGGCTGAATAATTGAAAAAAAGGCATACAGATTTAATGTGCTTAAATAAATCACACGATTTAGAGATTCATCTCGACATTTTTATTTTGACTTCTACATAGGTAATGAGTGTGTATTCCTCATCAATGGGATTAGCGCCTTTATAAAAGAGACTCCAGAGACCTCTCTAGCCTTCTTTATGTCACATAAGGATACAAAGAGAAGTCAAATCTGCAATCCAAAAGAGGGCCCTATCAGAACCCATCCTGCTCTTGGACTTTCAGTTGCCAGAACTGAGAAAAATAAATTCCTCTTGTTTATAAGCCACCCAATCTATGGCACTTTATTATAGTAGCCAAAACGAATGCCTTGTAGGAGAAGTGAAGATTTGAGTGCAGTCTTAGTATCTTTCGTGCTGCTATAATAGAATACCACAGACCAGGTGATTATAATGAACAGAACTTTATTAATTTTCTGGAGTTCTGGAGGCTGGGAAGTGTAATATCAAGGTGCTGACATCTGGTGACGTTCTTCTTACTGTGTCATCATATGGTGGAAGGTAAGATAGGGAGAGAGAGAACCCACACCTGAAAGCCCATTTTTAAAGTCACTAGACACACCCATAAAGGCAGAGCCCTCTTGGCCAAATCACCTCTTAAAGGCCCTAGTTCCCAATACCATTATATTGGCAATTATATTTCAACCCAAGTTTTGAGGGGGACACTTTCAAACCATAGCAAAGACCTTTAAATATCCAGTATTGTCACTCAAGTCCACATAAACACTAAAAATGTTGCCAGCTTCTCTTTCCCTAATCGTGGATTCTCTGCCTTGTGCAGGCTCTGATCCATGAAAAACAATAACAAGAACAGTGGCAGCTTGCTGATTTGTTTTTCTTGCTCTAGAATTGAAGTCATTTGGTTCCATAGATTTCTGATGCCTTAGAAATGTGCTTTTAAAGTTTGTAAAACAAACAAACAAACCCCCTTCTTTCTCTGTTTCTACTTTTCCTTACCATGTTTTATCTGGAAGCAGAAATGGTATCCGTTAAGTTCCTGCTTTATTTTACAAATGTTCCCACCTACCCCTGCCCCGCAGTACTCACACCTACCTGGAGGACAGGAAAGGGAAAACTATGATAAAAAAAGAAAACTGAAAAATCTGGGCTTCTCTCCTCCAGGCCTAGCCTAGGAGCCCTGATGAGGGTTTCCATGGAGACCATCCTCCATCCCCTTGCTCCTGAGTGGTACTTACTGCCATGGAGACTACAAGGTCCAGTTTGTGGGGAATCTTGCATGGCAAGTGGATGGGCTGGTTGCTCAGGGTGTTTGTCATCTGGGTCAGGGCATCCAGGGAGTCCAGCCTCAGAGTCGTGTCCTGAACCAACCAGTGTGCTCAAAGTCCTCCAAGGGCCAGAATGACCCTGGGCCACGGACATCCACCCACATGCCATCTGGCGGATAAGGAGCTAAGCCTCCCAAGGGCTCCCCTAACCTGAGGCCCTACATCTTCCCCTCTTAGTGCAGCTAAGGAACAGAGACAGCCTGTGGCAGCCCTGCAGGGGCAGGGGCCCTCCCTCTCCTCAGCACTCTCGGGAACTCCCCTCCATGGAGCACTGGCTCTAGAGTGGGTGTAGCCTCCTTGTCTCTCAAGATAGCATCTCCCACTTAGCATGTCCGACCCTGAGCGTGGCCAGCCGGGCGGCAGATGCACAGGAAACAGGAAGGGTGGCTCCCCCTTCCCTAGGGATGTGTGCTCTGGACAAGCAGCAAAGACAGGAAAGGTGCTCAGAGCTTCCTCTATCTCCCCTGAATGCTTCTTCCTATGGACAAGTTAAGAAATATACTTTTATAATTCATAGTAGATCTGAAATATTAGATGGAGTTCCTCCACTTCCCTCCGGAGGACTAGAGTATCCCTGAAAGAAGATGAACAGCAGACAGAATTGGAATTAAAGTAGAAATTACAGCCCAGAGTGTGAGCAAGAAAATACTACTGCAGGAGGTGGCAAGGTTTCTGGGCGTGCTCTAAGCATACGGGTTGTGAATATAGGGAGTGGGAGATAATTTGGGCAATCAACAGGTAGTGGTTTCAGGGCTGTAGGTCAGCCAACTGGTTCAGTTTCTCCCTCCATCCCACCCTCCTGTTATCTCGCTTAACAATTACCAAGCAGGAGGCATATGGAACATCCCAGCAGATCAGGGAGTGTGGTGTCTAGACCAAAGAGAGTGGTTTCCTGAGTGTCCGATACTACTCAGGAAGAGCAGGGAGCCCTAGAGTCAAAAGACTGGCTATTGGCACATCCAACTGTCCACTTATCTCTGGATGCTTCTCCACGATTACTGAAATCAGGCTGCAGTAGTAGGCATTATTTTCACAGAGAGCCCACCGAGAATCTCTAGAACAAAAATGCCAAAAATCACTATCAAGGATCAGCAAACATTGAGGAAAATTAACACCACAAAAGAGAGGAACCACATTCAAGAAATAAATGACCTAGCATACAAGGACACAAGTTAATAATACAATCTGAACAAAACTGTAGAGAAAGTAAAACAGAATCCCCAGAGAGGATTCTATAAAAAGATATGGAGTTCATTTTTTAAGGTGTTTAGGCATTCAAACTTTGAAATTTTAAATAAATCAATACGAGCAAGGATAAAGTAGTATCCGCACAGAATAATGGAAGAGAAAAACACGGAGCACCTGTTTAAAAAAAAAGTTAAATAAAAACTCAATAGGTTGATCAAATAGCAGTATTTAACCACAGCTAAAGCATGAATTTTTAGAAGGAAAATCAGCCAAGGAATTCTTCCAAAGTCAACAAAGAGATGGAAAATATGAAAGAAAAATTAAGAAACATGAAGAATAAATCCAAAGGAATTCAAAAGAATCGAACAGAATGAACAGAAAAGAGAACACACTAAAAAATAAAAAATTTTACAGACGATAAACCTGGAGAGCTTTGCCTCAGTGCATGGCCTCAGTTTATACGATTAGGCGAATAGTGAAGCAACACTTGGCACCCAAGTATTAGGACCCCTGCATAGGTGTGATTTCCATTTTGCCAGGCTGCCATCGTGCAGATGGTGAATGCTTAATATTTTCTCCTTAGACCACAACTCCTGACAGTATCCATGCTAAGTTTTAAAAGTAACTGAAAGATGGACAAATCAGACATTGACCTAGCCATTCAGGAGTTTGCAGGGTCATAGAGTAAATGAGACCTATACCAAAATAATCCCATTCCAAGGTTCACAAGTTGAAAAAGTTACAAAGGTCTCAACAGGAGTACTATCAGCCTGTGTCAGAGACATCAAGTTCCCTCCAGCTCTATGACAGCATGTTTTGTAAGGAGGACAAGACATGGGTGGGGTTGATATTGTTCTATTAATCCAAATTTCCAAGTCTCAGATTTCTCTCTCCACAAGGACTCTAGTCTTCTAAGGTCCCTGTATTATTTGGGAGGAGGGTAGAGTCATCACTTCTCTCCTCCTTCACTTACGACCGGTATCTGGAGGAAAAAATCCTTGGAGTGACCACCAACTTTATGTTAGCTTTCGGTTATTGGTCCAGTGGTTCTTCCAGGAAATTTCTGGGGACAGAGTAAGTGGAGGTGTGTGCTGTGTCTGGATGTGGTAGATAATGCACCTTGGGACATGTCCTGTGCATTGCTCCATGTGGCCAGTCTCCTTCTGTCTGTCCCTCCATTATCTCAGCCTTGGGTCACAGGCCCAATATCCTTATTTAAGCCCCAGAGTTCATCCCCAACCTCATCCCATATTGTTTCCAGTGGGTGGGTCCTAGCGACTTAGGACCCTTAGGACCCTTAGGACCCTAAGGATTCCTTGATGAGGGAATGCAGATGCAAGCAGATGCTGCCGAAGATTCCCTTGATGCTCTCGCCCTGCCTGTGGTCAATGATGTTCTGCAGGCTCTTCGCTGTCTGCACTGTCACCCATACCTCAGCATTCAGGAAGCCACGCAAGGACAGAACCAGGCCCTTAAGAGTCTCTGACTATTTAGAAGATGGCAGAGATCACTCGCCACCCTGGGGATCATGCAGAACTCTGGGGACAGGATTTTGAGCACATAGACAATGCCTAAGAGAAACAGATGTTGGAAACCTAGGGGCTGGACATGCCAGGGAAATGAAGGCTCAGGGGGTCCAGGCAGCCTGAGGACATGTCTATGTAGGCCTACACACTGGATGTCATGCTGCCCTAAGATGAGGGGCTGGAGATGTACTAAAACTGGGCCAACTGAGGTACCCAAGAGAGAAAAGGTTAAAACCTTAACAAATTTAAAAGAATTAAAATCATACAAAGTATGTTTTCTGATGACAATAAAATTGGACTGGAAACCAATAACCAAAAGATAACAGAAAATTCTCTAAACATTTGGAAATGAAACAATGAAGCCTTGAGAGA
>CAUYSK010005412.1:0-28547 GCA_963575035.1 Avahi laniger | reverse complement strand
AATACCATTCGATCTAGCAATAGCACTATTAGGCATCTACCTAAAAGAGCACAAAACATTCTATGATAAAGACATCTGCACCCAAATGTTTATGGCAGCACAATTCACTATTGCAAGGATGTGGAAACAACCCAAGTGCCCATCAATTCATGAGTGGATTCTTAAAATTTGGTATATGTATACAATGGAATATTACTCAATCATAAGAAATGACAGTGATCTAGAACCTCTTATACTTTCCTGGATTAAACTCAAACCCATTATCCAAAGTAAAGCATCACAAGATTGGAAGAATGGGCTCCACTTGTACTCACCATCAAATTGGTGCTAACTGAGCAACACTAGGGTGCTCATATGGCAGTAATACTCTCCAGGGATTAGGGGGTTGGGGGGTAAACCCGCAACTAAAGGACACCAGAAGCATTGCAGGGGGGAAGGGAATGCCTTTAATCCTCACTTGGGTGAGGCAAAGACATAAAGTGTAACCAAAATGTGTGTACCTTCATAATACTCTGAAATAAAAAAAAATTATTTCAGCATATTACAGGGGTACAAAGATTTAGGTTACATATATTGCCTTTACCTCACCTGAGTCAGAGCTTCAAGGGTATCCATCCCCCAGATGGTGCGCATCCCACCCATTAGGTGTGTTTATACCCATCTCCTCCTCCCCCTCCCACCTACCTGACACCTGATGAATGTTACTGCTATATGTGCACGTAAGTGCTGATCAGTTAATACCAATATGATGGTAAATATATGTGGTGCTTGTTTTTCCATTCTTGTGATACTTCACTTAGTAGAATGGGTTCCAACTCTATTCAGGATAATACAAGAGGTACTATATCACCATTGTTTTTTGTGGCTGAGTAGAACTCCATGGCATACGTATAACACATTTTATTAATCCACTCCTGTATTGATGGGCACTTGGGTTGTTTCCACATCTTTGCAATTGTGAATTACGCTGCTATAAACATTCTAGTGCAGATGTCTTTTTTATAGAGTGCCTTTTGTTCTTTTGGGTAGATGCCCAGTAATGGGATTGCTGGATCAAATGGTAGTTCTACTTGTAGCTCTTTGAGGTATCTCTATATTATTTTCCACAAAGACTATACTAGTTTGTAGTCACACCAGCAGTGTATGAGTGTTCCTATCTCTCTACATCCATGCCAACATTTATCGTTTTGGGACTTTTTGATAAAGGCCATTCTCACTGGAGATAAGTGATATCTCATTGTGATTTTGATTTGCATTTCCCTGATGATTAGAGATGTTGAGCATTTTTTCATATGTTTGTTAGCCATTAGTCTATGTAAAAAGATAGTCTTTTTCAAAAAATGATGCTCAAAAAAAGGGACATTTCTATTTTTTTTAAAAAAAGAACTTTAATCCATACCTTACACTGTGTACTTTTTTTAGCTAATATACTTAATAATGAGAAATTAAATATATAAAAATTAATTCAAAATGAGCCATAGACCTAAAAGTAAAATCTTTAGCTATAAAACTTCTAGAAGAAAATATAGGAGAAAATCTTTTTAATCTAGGCTAAGGCAAAGATTTCTTAGATAAAACACTGAAAACATGATGCCAAAAAGAGAAAAACATGATAAATTGAACTACATTAAAATAAAAACTTTCTTCCATTTGAAAGACAATGTTAAGAGAATGAACAACAAGGTATAGACCAGGAGAAAATATTTGCAAATTTTATATCTGATAAAGGACTTTTGTCTGAGATATATAAATAACTCTTGAAACAAATAAGAAAACTAACCAAACAAAAAATGAGCAAAATGTTTGAACAGACACTTTACCAAATAAAATAAATGGATGGCAAATAAGTACCTACTATGTTTTTCTCTATACATACATACCTATGATAAAGTTTAATTTATAAATTAGGCACAGTAAGAGATTAACAGCAATAACTAATAGAATAATTATAACAATATGATATAATGGAAGTTATACAAATGTGGTCTCTCTCTCTCTCTCTCTCAAAATACCTTATAGTGCAATATTTCCCTATTTTCAGACCACAGTTGACTGTAGGTATCTGAAATCTAGGAAAGCCAAATTGTGGATACAAGGGACTGCTATATATTTCTTCCCTAATAATTCTGGTTCTGTGAAAATAACTGTAGAATACATCTGCAGTCTCACTGGGCCAATTGTGAGATAGATTTGGCCAAGGTCAATCTATTTCATTTGATCTTGCCCTTCATAAACCCCTGCTCTGACAGCTGGACTGATGGGTCATTATGAGCCTCCAAGGATTAGTGTCTATTCAGTCAGTATCTAATAATTCCTGGGAGCCCTGACTATTTTCCTGTTCTTACTGCACAGCTTGCCTAGTTAATGGTCATAGGTCTCTTTGGGGAAAGCTTGGGACTGGTTGTAAAACTTGGTCTCCACTTTATTTGAGAAGTTTAAAATTGTGAACTGACTGAGGAGTGATAACTTGCTGAGAAGCTGCAAACCCTTTCTGCAGCAATTCAGATTGGGTTTCTGCTTAACAGATCTAGAATTTTTCTTCCCACTCATATCAGCAATTTCATAGCTTAATTATTCATTGAGTTTCTAGGGACATCAACAATGAGTTAGCTATTGCTATAATTTTCACAGTGTCAAAATAATTGTGTTTACTCCCTGGTCCCTGTAGTTTTTCATGGTAATTGCGCTCACCCTGCATAGTTAAGTTCATCCATTTCTACCACTTCAACGTCCCATTTTTTCCCACTGAGATAATAGAGCCTATTTCTCTTGCTGAAACCATCCTTGCCCCCCGCTATAATCCCTGGTTTATAGCAGACGGTTTACACAGTACTTTTCAAGGAAGCTGGTGCCCCTTTACTGTGAATGGGAGAGTGTCCTCTGTTCAGGGTGTGGTCCACAGGTCCAGGTATTCATTCCTTCACTCCTTTCCTACATGATACATCCATTCATTCCATTAGATTATTTTGGATTTTTTTCCTCTACAGTGTGCCAGGTAAATGCTGGCATTCTGATATTAAATGCAAGTTATCATTAAATCCTTCAATTAGCCAATCAAACAGGCTGCTAACATCATTCCTAGACAACACATTACATCCCAAATCCCTGGTGAATGTACCCATTTCAATACAGTGGGCCCTTTGGAGATTATTTTTCATTCAACTTGACATCACACCTCTAGAATCCCCAGTCTCTCAGATTCCTATTGACTCATACTGGTGAGTTGTTTTTTCTAAAACTCTTTTCATGTACAGGCTATCTTTTCCTGGATCAAACCTGATGTTTCTCCCTTAACTCTATTTTGAAACTGGAGGCAGTGAGAGGTGGTGGAGGTGGGTAACCACCAGGTGTTGCCATTGGAAAGTCTTTCAGCAGAGATGGCTTGGTTACAACAGACAGAGCGTAGACGCCGCTTCCATAGATAGGATACGTTCAAGGGAGATCTGAAGTTCAGGGGGGATTTGAAGTTCAGAGTTCTCAGTCTCACCCAAATATCTGACCAAATGTCTCAAGCCCCAATCAATTTCTACCATATCTAAACATAAGAGATCTAACACGAATGCACTTTTACTCAGGGCAGCAATTCTGCAAGCATTGCATTCTTATTCCATCATATTCATATGTATCTGTAGGATAAAAGGGACTCCTTCGGTGCTTACATGACACTGTTTTCCTCTGTGTTCATAATTGTGCATTCATAATTATTATTCTCCTTCCAAATATCACAGGCCAAACCAAAGGAAGGGGAGCCTGTTAATGTCATTTGTACAAGTCAGCCTCCTGGGTCAGAAAGCAGAGCCAGGACACAGAGGGGCAAATGAAAGAGATCCCACCCAGACTCAACTTCTTTGAAAGAAATCCAACGTATACATTTTAGAGATAGGTATCTAGTCAAGAAAGAGAACACGGTACTAAGAGGAGAATCAGAAGAAGCGTGTGTCTTATATAAACTACACAGGGAATAGAATTTGCTGGCTACAGAAAGATACCTGCTTGGGCAAAAAGAAAAATTTAGGGTAACTTTGATCAAGACCAGGAGTAGAAGGAAAATATGAGCTTTTTGATGTAGTCAAATGAGAAACAGGCTTGTTTGCAGAGATGTTAAGAGGTGTTTGCTCTCAGAGTCGGGTTTGTTGGCAGAGCTCGTTAAAGCTGTATTTATTCCATAACTAGCCTGCAAACTGCACTTGCCTACTTGCCTACCTGCATACCCTTTGGAGCTGCGTGTATCCTGACTGCTTTTAATACAGTGGCTTTGCACTGTTATAGCAGTAGCCTCTAAAGATTTTTAAACTCTCTTATTAATTAAAAAAAGTATCGCAACGCTAATGTATGAGCATTTGCAGATTTATGAACTATGTAAATACATAACTATACTAAAAAATATGCACTTCACTAAACACACAAATGCACATTTTAAGGATGAGCTAGAGCTAAATAAAACTTTATATTTTAAGCATTTTATTTTACTTTGAAGAAAATAAGAACATTTAGTATTCAATAAAAATATATTGCAGTGATCTTTAGTGAGAACAATGCTATTGAATAGACGTTGTTAATATTAAAAATCTTAATTTTAACATTTTGTGATATAATAATTCAAAGTCAGAGTCTAAATTTAGCTTTTAAAAATATTTAAATATATTTATTGGAGTATAATTAATATATATAAATTGTACATATAAAATAAAATGTACAATGTAATGTTTTGAGAAATGTATTATGCATACTTATGACATCATTATTATAATGAAGATAATGAAGACATCCACCACATCTAAAAGTTTCCATGTGTCTCCTTGTAAACCCTCCCTCTGTCCCCGCCTCCTCATCCTAAGGCAACACTGTCTGCTTTCTATCACTATATATTTGTTTGCATTTTCTAGAATTTTATATAAAGGGAATCACAGAGTATGTATTCTTGTCTAGCTTCTTTCACTCAAGCATAATCATTTTTAAATTCATTCATGCTGTTGCATCTGTCAATAGTACATTGCTAAATAGAATTCCATTGTGCAGATATGCCATAATTTGTTTATCTCCTGACCTGTTGAGGGACATTTGGGTTGACTCCAATTTGTGGCTATCACAAATAAAACTGATATGAACATTCATATACAAATCTTTGAATATGCTTTCATTTCTCTTGGTTAAAAGTAGCATACTGTCATGCCTTGCTTAGCAATGGGGACGCATTCTAAGAAATACATCATTAGGTGATTTTGTAGTTATAGGAATATCATAGAGTGCACTTACATAAATCTAGATGGTATAGCCTACTGCACAGCTAGGCTATATAGTATATATTAGTATATATTTACTATACAGTATAGTCTATTGCTCCTAGGCTACAAACTTGTACAGCATGTTACTGTACTAAATACCATAGGCAATTGTATCACAATGGTAATTATTTGTGTATCTAAACATGTCTAAACATTTAAAAAGTCCAGTAAAAATAATTTATTTTCTTTCAATGATAAATTTCTTTCAATGATAAATTATCCTTAGCTTACTGCAACTTTTTTACTTTATAAACTTTTTAAAACTCTCTGACTCTTTTGTAATAACATCTCAAAACACAAATACATTGTACGACTGTACAAAAATAGTTTCTTTCTGTGCATCCTTATGCTATAAGCTTTTTTCTATTTATAAAATTTTTAATTTTTTTAACTTCTTAAACTTTTTTATTAAAAATTAAGACACAAGCACACACATTAGCCTGGACCTACACAGGGTCAGGATCATCATTGTTACTGTCTTCCAATCTCCAAATCTTGTTCCACTGGAAGGTCTTCAGGGACAATAACACTTATGGAGTTGTCATCTCCTACGATAACAATGCCTGCTTCTGGGATAGCTCCTGAAGAAACTGCCTGAAGCTGTTTTATAGTTTACTATTTTTTAATAAGTTGAAGGACTACACTCTAAAATAATGATAAAAGTACAGCACAGTAAGTATTAGGTAATAGGAATTTTTCAACTCCATTATAACCTTAGGGGACCACCATCGTATATGCCTGCAGTCTCCAACTCCTAGCCCTGGACCAGTACTGGTCCGTGGCCTGTTAAGAACTGGGACCACACAGCAGGAGGTCAGCAGTGGGAGAGGGAAGCTCCCTCCGTATTTACAGCCAGTCCCCATCAATCACATCACCACCTGAGCTCCACCTCCTGTGAGACCAGCACTGGCATTAGATCCTCATGGGAGCACATATCCTACTGTAAACCGCATATACAAGGGATCTAGGTTGCTTGGTCCTTATGAGAATCTATTGCCTGATGATCTTAGGTGGAGCTGAGGTGGTGATACTAGTGCTGGGGAGTGGCTGCAAATACAGATTATCATTAGCAGAGGGGTTTGACTGCACAATAAATGTAATGCTCCTGAATCACCCCAAAACCCGAAGCCAACCCCCAGCTGTGGAAAATTGTCTTCCACGAAACCAGTCCCTGGTGCCAAAAATGTTGGGGACCACTGGTATATGTGGTCTGTCATTGACAAAAATGTCATTGTGGGGCATATAACTGTAATATAGGATTCAGAACTATCTGTGGTCCCAAACATCTAGTATTTCCTGCAGTTAAGGGGGACTACTATACTTGGCAAAGGACGGAATCTCCAGATTGGTTCTGTGATTCCTGGTATAAGGGCTATCACAGTATGAATGATCAAGTAGAAGTCCCTCCATCCAGCTCCCCACCTAACCTCCTTATCAAAACAGTAAGTCAAAAACAATGCTACCTCTCCAGATATAATACGGAGATTAGTATTACCATTAAAAACCTGAAAGTTTCTGAGAGGTAATTCTTACCATTTAACTTGCCTGTTTGTCTCATGCAGAAGCCAGATAGGTTCTGGGAGAATGACAGTGAATTTTTGCAAACTTAATCAGAGGTGATGCTAATCACGACTGGTCTAGAATGTGGTATTTTTATTAGAGAAAATCAGCACAGCCCCTCGCTCATGGTATGCAGCTATTCTGGACATGGAAATACCTTTCCTGTCTGCAGGGTTGGTATCCAACAATCATTTGTAGACTTACAGAAAACGTCTTCATGGTTGTGATATCCCATTCAACATCACAACCAACTGGGGTACATTTATTGCTTCGGAAGTGCAGCAATGAGCTCTACCCACAGTTCACTGATGCTTCATGTATCCTGTTGTCCAGAAAACCAAGTGGTAGAATAGTCTGTTGAGGACTCACTATGGTACCAGATGGTATACAAGTCCTTAAACGTTGGGTGCTGTCCTATTGGATAGGATATATAGAACCAACCAACCAATGGATGATATATGGAACTGCTTCCACACTCTCCTTCAGGGATGAAGGTGACACATGGCTTCATCAACCTTGTCGTCTCTTCACCAAGACTGATCTGGCTGTTGCCACTGCTGAGGGCCCAACCTACCAGCCACATGAGGTCGAAGCTGAGCCTGTCACACGGCATCATTAGCCAGGGCTTGGATTTGCTACCTGGCGGCAGGTTGATTATATTGGAACTTTACCATCATTGGGGGCAGGGTCAGTGTTTTGTTCTCCAGGACTGGTTTCTTTTCTCCAAACACAAATATTCTCTGTCCTGTTTTTTACATTGTCTTCTCTTTATATCCCTTTCAGCACAACTTTATTCTCTACAAGATGAGCATGTTCTATAATGCTGGAGTGAAGCACATCAACATTTAAGGAGTTGTATTCCAGCTGGTACCAACTGTCCATAATGGACGGCTTGACTTCCTTTTGTGGACAGTTACTTCCTCATCAGAAATCAATCTTAAAACTGATCCACTTCAGTTGTGTAGCTTCATGCCACATCTTGTGTATTCTCATTACCTACCTTGCTAGTAGCAGGAATTCAGAAATTATTTTAGCTCATGTTCATTATATGGTAACTTGAAAAGTGTAGCAGGCAGAAACATTTTAAGTAAAATAATAGGAGATAAGTTCTAAAATTAAGATCATTCCTAGCATTAATTAAAGTTGTAGTGATTGCTGTTGCTTGATTTAAGAGATTACCACATCGCTAGAAGCATGAGCACATGTGGAGTCTGTAAAAATTCTTGCAATCATCACACATGTAAATTGTAAGGAGAGGATTTCATCTTTAGTATCTTGTTAAAATGAGTGTTCTCTCCTGTCAGAAATATTCTTAAAATGTAGCATATGCTATTATAAACAGATTATTCTTTTTTTCTCCTTTTTGGTGGTAATTAAGCAAAATGGAATCAGAATTTTTGTATGTTTAGGGTCCAAACAAAACCACATGTATAATGCGAATATGTTGGAAGTGAATGTTACATGTGTGTCAAATATTAATAATAAAATATAAACTTTAATTAACAAGCTAGAGGAAAAAATGAATTATATTTCTATTCTTTAATTGAAAATGATATTGTAATAATATGAGTCAACCAGCGTGTGGACTAAAAACTAGAAAAATTTATAATAAAGATATGGCAGATACATTAATAACTGTAGGTTATTTTTCTGGATTTTTATAATGCTTTTGGTATTTATTAAAACTTCTGTAATTTACTGTGATTTCTTTTCTCATTCAAAATAAATACTTGCTTTCACATCTAATTTGTATTCTCAGTTTTGTATTCTTTTCCTTAAAAAAGGCTTCCCACATTGTATAAACTTTAAGGCCGTGGATCTACCTTTGTCTCCGAAGTTGCTTAATGACACTTGACCAGGTCATTTCTTCCTTACCCAACACACAGCGCCAGGCTATCATCATATAAAGGGCCTCTACTTTGCTCTACTGGTAAGGTGACTTAGGAATTTGATATTAGTTGTTCATATTTTCTAGAGGGTCAGAAATAGAATTGTTCAGATCCAAACGTCATGGGACCCAAGTATTCTCAAGCACAGGAGTATGATAATCACCCACAAATAAAACTGAGTCCTTTTCAATATCCCGACTAGAATACTGTAGAATATTTTATTTATTTATTTACTTACTTTTAAAGATAAACCTTGTCTACATTTCACTTGTTTCCAAAATGCATGCAGGCTTTCGGTCACCAGCATCAATCAATGTCCTGGAATCTTTTATTAATTATTTAGAAACGTTTCACATAAGATATAGAGATGCCAAAGTATTTTAAATTCTCTCTGATATCATTTGAAGGTACATATAAATGAATAATTCTTTCCCTTTGTGAGGAAATAAATTATCCAGTTCTCATATTTAGAATATTAGAAAGCACTAATAACAAAATGAAATGCCCTACAGCCAAAATGCGTACTTGCTTGAATAAGAAATACAAACGACATTTATTCCAGTTTCCCATGGAATCCAACGATGTGTAGATTTGGATGTGTATGTGTGAAAGGAAACAACTGAAATATATTTTTTGTGTTCCTATAACCCTTACCTCTGCTTAACCATGGTAAGTTAATGGAGACATCTTACTGGTACCATTTGTTTCAATATAGATGTCACTAACTTCTCTCAGACATATTTTAATTGCTGTTAGTTTCTAATGAAATTCATAATCCTGAGGGAAAGTTAACCTCATTGAAGGATCTTCCTAGCTCACTGCAGAATACTAAGCAGCACAAATGTCTGGTACTGACATAATTAATAATACTGCATGGGAAGAAATTTATTCCAAAGGACTGGCAAAGAATTCAATGTATTATATATTATACAGAATAATGCATTTTCTAACCTATTACTACTCTAATGTAATATACTAAAATAACATTTATTATTTTCAAAACATGGAGTTAAGATAGCTTGTTTGCAACTTGAAAATCGCTTTCACTCTTATCATCATATTTTGTCATAGCTGCCAAAGTGAAATTTTGCCAACTGAAATAATGGTATTGTTCTTAGTAACAAGCAAGTTTGAGACATTGTTTCCTGCAGATGTTTATTCTGATGAAATATTATATAAGGCTAATCGTTTTATTCTATTTCATATATAGTCTTTGTGTTCCCAATTGTACCTCCATTATTTTCATGTCTTCATTACGCTATTCTATTCATCCATCCACTTTAAAATTAATCTATAATGTTCCAAATCTTTCTTTTAATTGGTGGCCTTTCTATGTATTACTATTTCATGTAAATAAATTTTTTATATACTCTAAAGCCAATGGGCTCATCAAACATATTCTCAATGTAAATTTTGTCAGCATTATAAAAGTATGTAGAATAAAATGTAAAAAATTTTCTTTCTGTATGCAGTCTGTGAATTATACTACTCTCTTCAGAAAGCAGTATTTATAGCAATTTTTCTATCCACTTATACATATGTATATTTTTGTACATTAGTGGGATTGCATCATACATAGCATTCTACAAATTGCTTCTCCTTAACGGCATCTGGGAAATCTTTCTATTTCAGCACACTTAAGAACACCTCATTCTTTTCAAGAAATACCATAGTGTATTATAACATGGAATATTCCACTAAGTAGTTAATCATTTCCCTGGGATGAAACTTGGGTTGCTTTGCATAATCTACTATTACAAGCAGCACTGCTTAGAACATTTCTTTTCACACATGCTGTGTACACATGGACAGGGTCTGCAGGACAGAGTCATTGACGGAAGTCAGCTAAGGCAAAAGGTATGGATATTCCATATTTCTTTAATTCCACCAAATGATCTCCCAAATGTACACAGAACAACCGATAATTTATGACTTTTTACAAACGCTTCATGCTTCTATATTAAGGAGAAGAAATTTTCAGAATAATATATACAGTGTGATCCCATTCATGTATAAAATATCCATATATATAAGTGGATAGGAAAAACTGCTAAGAGTATTGCTTTCTGAAGAGGGCAGTATAGTATAAAAAACAATAGTTTAAAAGAGTTTTTTTCACCTTTAGAAAGGTGCAAATCGTATTGGTTCTCAAACTTTTTGGTCTCAGGACCTCCTGATACTCTTAAAATTATTGAGGATTTCAAGGAGCTTGGTTTAAGTAGGTTACATCTGTCGTTACTTAACAAATTCAAAATTTCTTTCTTTATTTTTTCCCTCAGGCAGTGCAAAGGCAATATATGTAACCTAAACATCTGTACCCCCATAATATTCTGAAATTTTTTTAAAAAATTATAAATTTAAACTGAGGGAATTTAAAATTATTTATTGGTTAACTCAATTAAAACAATACATCTATTACATATTAATATAAATAACATCTTTAGAGTAAAATAACTTATTTTTCACAACAAAAAATTAATAATGGCATCATTTTATATTTTTGCATATCTTCTTTAATGTTTAGTTCAATAGAAATTACCTTAATTATTATTACTGCTTCTGCATTTGATCTGTTGAAATACAGTTTTTGTTGAAATATATGAAGAAAATCGAGCCTCACACAGGTATTTACATAGAAAAGGGAGGATTATTTAATAGCTTTCTCAGATAATTGCAAACGTATCTGAAATTTATCATTTTCTTTGATACTGCTATGGTTTGAATGTGTTCCCCAAAGTTCATGTGTTGGAAACTTAGTCTCCAAAGCAACAGGGTTGAGAGGTGGGATCTTTAAGAGCTGATTAGATCACGAGGGCCCTGCCGTCATAAATGGATTAATGCCATTATTGTGGGAGCATATTAGCTATCTCAGGAGTGGGTCCTCATGAGAGGATCAGCTTGGTCCCCTCTCTCTTGATCTTTCTCCCCAGTGCTCTCTTGCCCTTCTGCCTTCTGCTATGGAATGATGCGTCAAGAGGGACCTCACTGGATGTGAGCCCTGTGATCACGGTTTTTTCATCTCCTCAAACTATAAGAATTAAATCTCTGTTTTGTATAAATTATCCAGTTTCAGGTATTCTGCTATAGCAATACAAAGGGACTAAGACAGGTACTACACTAAAACTTTACAAGCTAATGTTCTACAAAAAATCAAACAGCCCCATTAAAAAGCAGGCAAGACACATGAACAGAAGCTTTTCAAAAGATGGTAGACAAATGGCCAAAAAACATATGAAGAACTGCTCAGCATCACTAATTATCAGGGAAATGCAAATCAAAACCACAATGGGATATCACCTTACCCCAGTCAGGATGGTTTTTATTAAAATGTCCAAAAATGATAGAGGCTGGAGTAGGTACAGAAAGACAGGAATGCTTACATATTGTTGGTGGGACTGCAAATGAGTAAAATCTCTATGGAAAACAGTACGAAGATTCCTCAAAGAACTAAAAGTTGACCTTCCATTTGATCCAGCAACCCCACTACTGGGTATTTACCCAACAGAAAAGAAGTCATTTTTCTCCAAAAGACAGCTGCATGTAAATGTTTATTGCAGGACAATTTACAATCGCGAAGCTAACTCATTCTAAAAATAGAAAAAATTAGGCAGGCGTGGTGGCGCACCCTGCAGTCCCAGCTACTCAGGAGGCTGAGGGAGGAGGATCACTTGAGCCCAGGAGTTTGTGGTTGCTGTGAGCAGGCTGACACCGTAGCACTCTAGTCTGGGCGACAGAGCGAGACTCTGTCTCAAAATAAACAAATAAACAAAATACCCCCAGAAGGAATAGGAACATAATAAAACAAACTATATTACAGCCACAAAAACTGGCCAAAAATACTTGACACATAATAAACACTTATCAAATATCTATTCAATAAAAGAGCAAATGGATGAATGAGAGATTTTTCCTAACTAAAGATTAGGTAATAATAAAAGAAATACTAAGCTCAATAAAACTGAAATACTATTGACAAAATGTTTAATAAATCGCATACACACTGAAATTTTTATGTTGGTACTTACTTATATTTATTAATACATATTTGTATTGCTCCATTTAGTTAGATTATGATACCTGCTTTATAAACATATTATGCTGTTATAGCTATTGAAGAGAAGCCCTCCACAGATTTATAAATGGGGGACAATTTGTCTTCATCTTGATGGAGGGATGAAGGAGGATTTTTCCTTCCATCTGTTTCCAGAGAGCCTATTGCTGTATTATGCAAAGCCTGCAAATGAAAATTGGAGTCATTCTCAGTCTTTGAATTTTTTTCCTTTGGTGCCTACACTTTCCCTGAGTGATTTTAGATAGTTTCAGAATTTTAAAAACTATTTTATACATTGAAGATGCCTCAATGTATTACTCAAGTCCAGATCTAACCTCTCATTTCCAGAATGATTTGTCTAATTCTTATTTAACGTCTCTACTTAGATGTTAATAAATATCTCAAAATTGATATGTCCAATATGAACTAATCATCCCTCAAAATCTGCACCACTTCTGTCTTTCTTTTTCAAATGATGACAAGTCCATCCTTTTGGTCCATGCCAAAAACCTGGGTGTTGTTCTTGATTTCTCCCTTTTTTTCATTCTATCTAGTTCATGAGCAAATCTTATATTCTGTGTCTACAAAAACCTGTCTATAGTCAGGATTTCTTAGCATCTCTGCTACACATTATTTCTTACCTGCGTTATCTAATAGTTTTCTAATTGGTCTTCTAATTTTCTCCTTCAAGTGTATATTGTCAACACAGAAGCCGAGTAAACGTCTAAGTTAGACGATATCACTCTTCTTCCCAAGACTCTGGACTGATTTCCTATTGCTCAGGTAAAAAGCAAAGTCCTTACAAGGATCCTTATGATCCTATGCAATCTTCCCCTCACACACCGTACTCTCATCTACTACCAGTTGCACAAACATACGGACCTCCTTGCTCTTCCTTGATCACAGCACACGCATCACTGCTTCAGGAGCTTTCTATGTTTTATTCCTTTTACTTAAATTCTCTGTGTATTCTGAGCACTAGAACAGAGCCTGACACATAGTAAGAGCACAATACATATTTGTTGAATAAATTAATGAATTATTTTTCAAACCCATGTGAATCTTTTTTATCTAAAGGACAGATTTTTAAACTGTTCACATAAGCAATAAAGTAAGAAAATATTCAAAGATTAATGGGCTCCTATAAAAATGACCCAGAAGCAATATTAAAGAGATTCATACAACCTAAATTGCACAATTGGAACATCAAAAAATAATTATGGTAATTGGCAATAACATATTAAATGAAAAAACTCTAGGAGATCCTTAGTAATAAGTTTTAAGATACAATGCCAAAAGCCTAATGCATTAAAGGGAAAATTGATAAGTTGAACTTTATAAAAATTAAAAGTGAAACATACTGTTAAGAGAGTGTAGAGACAAGCTACAGACTGAAAGAAAATAACTGCAAAACACATGTTTTTTAAAGTACTTGTTCCCAAAATATATAAAGAATTCTTAAAATTCAACAATAAGAAAGCAACCAACTGAATTTTTAAAAATGGGAAAAAGATTTGAACAGATATCTAACCAAAGAAGATACAGAGATGTCAAATAAGCATCTGAAAAGATTTTCAGTATCATATATCATTAGAGGACTACAAATTATAATTCATTCTCATTCATTGCTGGTGGGAATGCACAATGGTACAGCCACTTTGGAAAACAGTTTGGCAGTTTCTCACAAAACTAAACATATTCTTGCCATGCAATTCAGCAATCACATTTACAGGTATTTACCCAATTGACATAAAAACTTATGTCTACAAAAAGCCTGCACCTGAATGTTTATAGCAGCTTTATTCATAATTGCCAAAACTTGGAAGCAACCAAGAAGGGCTCCTTCAGTATGTGAATTGATAACCTGTGTTGAATCCATACAGCAGAATATTATACAATGATAAAAATAAATGAGTTATCAAGCCAAAAAAAAAAAAACCATGGATGAATCTTAAATGCATATTGCTAAGTGAAAGAAGCAAGTTTAAAAGGGTATATACTGCATGATTTCAACATATTGCATTCCGGAAAAGGCAAACTAATTAGGTCATGTGACGCTACAGAGGAAACTTCAAAGGACCATCTGGTGTTGACCAAGAACCCATGATTGGTTAGTGGGAAACTTGTGCCTAAAAACTTAACATTTTGGTTTTACAGTTAAGTATCCTGGAAACCATTCCAATGTTATTCTGCTAGACACATTTTATTTCCTATCCAACAGCCCTATCCCTACCCTGCCTTCTTCACTATTGCTGAGAATCCTAATTTTGCTCAAGTGATGTGTGAAGCCCCCTTGATCTCAGGGAAGGTGGGTCTCTCTTCCAGTCCCAGGCGGAAAACCATTATAGGTTCAAGCCAATCATGGCATTCCCGTTTCCTTTTGTTAGATGCTCACTTGAAGCTAGGGGCCCATGTGACAAATTCTGGCCTATAAAACATAAGGCAGAGACTGCTAGTGAACTTCTAGAAAGGATTTTTTTCCTGGTTAAAAAAAAAAAATGTTAAAATACAGAGCCTTACCTTACCTTGCCCTTGCAGAGACGGCCTGCCTTTGCACACAGTGAGAAGGCACAATACCAGAGCTTTGGCAGCCACTTTCAACTGTGAGATGACAAGTTTGAGGCTAAAAAGCAATTCCACTAATGTTAAGGATGGAAAGAATGTGGGTCTGTGATAACTAACCTTGAAAACTCCCATCTCTAAACTTCTTGTTAAATAAATAATAAATGTTCTGATGGTCTACCCTTTAAAAAAATCTAGGAGAATGTAGAAATACAAAGAGAGAGAGAGAGAGAGAGAGAGAAAGATATGAGAAGAAAAGCCTTCTTTAGGGAAGAATACCAGCTCGCACTAAAAAAAGAGTGAAAGAGAAATAACAGAATTTTAAAAATCATAATCTTGCAAACCCAGGATAAAATTCAGACAAGGATCATCAATAATGCTAAAATCATTGGTTAAAGATTTATGAGGGACAGGATATTTTTACATTTCAAAGTATCAACCTGAAAGTTACCTACTAATTATAAAAGGAAAACTCCATTTCTACAATGGAGAGATTTGTCATTCATTGCCTTAAGCAAATAATCAATGTCAGACTCACTAATAATGAGACATCCTGACATTTATGTGTCTTCTAGTGCAACACAGTATAAAGTACACAACGCTTATGAAATATTTTTGCTAAAAATTGTTTAACGTGAGTCTATAAAACCTCTAGAGTTAACTTCCAATTTATAAGAAACACAGGGTATATTGAAACAAACTAATTTCATGTGGAAAAAATTAGATAAATTCAGAAAGTAGAACTTCTTGCAGGACAACTGGCCTGGAGTCTTCAAAAAATTCAATGTTATAGATTTTTTTTTAAATTTAATAAAGGAGAAAAGGAGACTTATTTAAAAAGACTAAAGAAACATAGCACACACAATGACTAACCTTGATTAGATTCTGAATTGGAAATAAGTAGCTATCACAGCATTTTGGGAGAACTGGGACAATTTGAATCTTGACTGCACATTAGAGATATTGTATAATCATTTTTAATTTTCTTTAATGCAATAATAATATTGAGGGTGATAAAATGTTTAGGGGGAAGAATATCATGGTGTAGGCAACTTTACTCCAATGGTTCAGAAAAAATAATTTCTATAGAAGATGAATAGGTAAGAGATGGATAGAGCAAATTAAGTCAGCATTTGGTGAAGCCAGGTGAAGGCATATGATTGACCATTTTCGTTTCCAATGTTTTATTATGAAAATTTTCAATTTAGAGAAAAGAATCGTACAGATATCTGCCATCTACCCACCGGCTAAATTCTATAATTGACAGCATTTTGTTAAAGTTGCCTCATCACATATCTATCCATCAAATTTTTTTATGCATTTCAAAGCTGCAGACATCAGGACATCTCATCCCTAAACATCTTCATGCTTATCATCCACCAGAGTGTGATCATTTACTGTATTACTTTTTCAATTCTTCTGTAGATTAAAAAGTTTTTTTAAGTTGAGGAGAAACTGAACATAAATGACCCTTAAGACACGTTTCACTCAAAATTGGAAGACTTCATCTTCAACCAACCACAATTTCGAAGTGTATTACTTCTCAACTCTTGATGGACCTGCTATTTGTCTGCATAACTACGTCGTCCTCTCTGACCTGACTCTCAGACACGTGCGGGGCGGGATTCTGGGAGCTGGGAGTGGGAAGGAACTGAAGCTGTGGGACCTGGAGTTCATGAGATAAGTGTTCCCAAGGGAAACATCAATGAAGGGTAAATCAAGCAAGCAAGCAAAAGGAACGACAGTGTGAAGGTAACGAGCAGAGAGTAGAAACCAGGCATAAGGCAACTTGAAATCTCAGCAGAGCAAGTGGATTTCAGAGGCGTGAAGTGGAACCCGGAGAGTTTCTCCTGGTGCCAACATGTTGACAAGTGTTGCCTACAGCATGATTTTGGGTGAGTAGCGGGCTGTGAAAGGCTCAGAGTGGGTTTGAACATATCCTTATCGTCCCAGATTTTCCTTTTCTTCTGCCTTCACATGCTTCCTTTCCAAATCTGGATTTTGCAAACTCTTATTTTAATTATACTTTTATTAGATCTTAGAATACCTTGATCTTTTCTTTTTTCCAATGCACCTTAATAAAAAATATTCTCAGACCAGTTTTCCTAAATGACCCAGTTCTTTCTTTTTTTTTTTTTTTTATTTCTGGATATTGTAAGGGTACATACATCTTGGTTGCATTTTATGTCTTTGCCTTGTCCAAGCGAGGATAAGAGGCATGCCTTTCCCCTCTACAAAGCTCACCGAGTCCATTAGTTGTGAATTTACTCCCCCCAGCCCCCTAATCCCTGGAGAATATTACTACCTTGTGAGCACCACAGTGTTGATCAGTCAGTGCCAATTGGATGATGAGTACATGTGGAGCCCATTGTTCCAATCTTGTGATACCTCACTTTGGATAATGGGCTCAAGCTCTATCCAGGAAAATATAAGAAGTGCTAGCTCGCTGTCGTTTCTTATACTTGAGTCATATTCCATTGTATACATATACCAAATTTTAATAATCCACTCATGGATTGACGGGCACTTGGGTTGTTTCCACATCCTTGCAATAGTAAATTGTGCTGTCATAAACATTCAGGTGCAGATGTCATTATTATAGAATGTCTTTTGCTCTTTTGGGTAGATACCTAATAATGCTATTGCTGGATCGAATGGTATTTTTATTTTTAGTTCTTTGAGGTATCTCCAAATTCTTTTCCACAGAGCTTGCACCAATTTGCAGTCCCACCAGCAGTGTAAGAGTGTTTCTGTCTCTCCACATCCTCGTCAGCATTTGTTGTTTTGGAATTTTTTGATTGAGACCAATTTCTCTGGGGTTAGGTGATACCTCACTGTCGTTTTGATTTGCATTTCTCTAATGATTAGAGATGTTGATAATTTTTTGTATGTTTGCTGGCCATTATTCTGTCTTCTTTTTAAAAGTTTCTGTTCATTTCCTTTGCCTATTTATTGATGGGGTTGTTTGAATTTTTTCTTGTTGATTCTTTTAAGCTCTAGATAGATTCTTGTTATCAGCCCTTTATCGGATGTGTAGAGAGCAAATATTTTCTCCCATTCTGTAGGCTGTCTATTCACTCTAATGATAATTTCCTTGGCTGTGCAAAAGCTTTTTAATTTGATCAGATCCCATGTATTTATTTTTGTTGCTCCTATGATTGCTTTGGGGGTCTTCTTCAAAAATTCTTTGCTTAAGCCAATGTCGGAAAGGGTCTTCCCAACATCTTCTAGAATTCTTAACATTTCATGCCTTAGGTTTAAGTCTGTTATCCATCTTAAATTGATTTTTGTGAAAGGTGAGAGGTGGGGATCCAGTTTCAGTCTTCTGCATGTAGCTATCCAGTTTTACCAGCACCATTTATTGAAAAGAGATTCTTTTCCCCAGTGTATATTTTTGTCTGTTTTGTCAAAGATTAAATTACCATATGAGGATGGTTTCATCTTTGGATTCTCAGTCCTGTTCCAAAGGAATGACCCAGTTCTGTTCATGTCAATCCTCTCTGTAAAACATATCAGTGCTCCCAGTTCTCTCAACCTGTCTTCCATTATCTGCTGGGCTAAATACACCTCTCCAACTTGCAGATAATGGTCCAAAGCTGGTTGGCTGATGTTTTCTTTGTCTTGCACATGCCCAGGAATTGAGATTCTTTTCATTTTATGGTTCTTCACTTCTTAGGATTGTGCATGGAGGCTTTTTGGACAAGGCCTAGAAGTGCATGTCATTTCTGCCCATTCTGTGGGTCATGACTCAGACTTATCTCAACATCTAACTGTAAGAGAAACTTGCAAAAATGTGGCATAGCTATGCACTAGCAATCAGAGACAGACACAGGCACCATTGAGTGAAGAGCTTTCCCAGGATAATTGATGTGCAGATGTTACTTTGCTGCCTCCTATTGGTCATTTCCTAAAAAACAAAGTACAAGTAAGCCTGGAATAGAGTTTGATTTCCTATCTTAAACAATTAAATCAAAACATTAAAATAACTATTTTATATTCCAATATTTGGTAGTACAGTTATCAGTGGCAATGATTCTACTTCATTTATTCAACTCATACTACTTTATTCCTGGAACTGAGTGCTCAGGAGGAAACGGCAAGCAAGTACCTGGCACAATCCCTGATCCTGCAGAGTTCACACTCTAATAAAGGAGACATTCATTATGCAAATCATGGAAAAAGTAAAAATAAAATATCCGTAATGAAAATACAGGTGGGCTATGAAGCCTTAAACTATGGAGTCCATCAAAAGGGAGAGGTTAAAAATAAGAGGACAGGGAAGGCTGGAAGGAAGGAGCTTCAGAAAATAGTTGAGATTAATGGTGAGATTAGCCTTTCATGGTTATTGAGAAAGAGAGTCTTGTTCTCAGCAAGACAGAGGGGATAGAATGCGAGGGAGGTATTGGTGGGATTACGCTTACTGTCAAGGAAGATGAAAAAGTTATCACCTGATGGCCTCTACTTCCTCTGTAAGGCAGAAGGTGACGCCAAGGGACTGAAGGGCAGGGGCCTGGAGGTTTGAGGTGAGTAGAAAAGGTTGGAGAGGTCATTGTAGACTGACACCGATATTGATCTCTGATTGCATTTCACTGAAATCATCCTCTAACATATGTAAAGTGCTTACCCTTGTAATTTCTCCACATTTTCAAATTACCAAACAAAACAGGTGAAATCTCTACATTCCACTCCCTCTTCCAAATTGCTCCTCTTACAGATATTTACCCTAAGTAAACCTATCTAGAAATGTGTAGCTTCCCTGTTTTGCCTTTTCTTTCCATTTTTTTATGAGGAGGATGTTTCAGTCTTCCCTTGAACATTGTAATTTTCTCCAGAGCACTTATGCCTTTCTCAAAATTTTTCCTTCTAGATCCTTCTTCTATGGCAGGAAATGACACCAATCTATCAGTGGCATACCCTAGCCCTCTCCATTCTACAGTCATCTTTACCCCTTCTTTCACAGTTAGATTTGGGAGTATTATTAGCTTTGTAATTTGGGCATAACACTGACTTGGTATGATTGATTTAAAATATAAATGTCAATGCAATATTATCATACCTATCGGTAGAACCCTTAGCAGTTAAGGCAGTGCATTTTCAAAGCATGTGATTAATGTTTTCATGTTTTTACAAAGCACCTGAAATCACCATCACCAAATTTTCCATAATTATACATTTGCAAGAAGTGAAGGATCAGCACACATTTCCACTTAATAAACACACAGTATGTTTTGCTTTAGCTATAAATTACACTCAAGTTCTATTGTTGCTTTTTTGTCAAGCAAAAGTGAATCCATCCATGTGAGATCCTAATACTTTAAGTTATAACTAGTCAAGAAACCTAGGTATGAAGAAAAGCCAAGTAAGTAGATGGTAGCAATGTCTGAATACTCAGAAAAAATACAGACGTTCATGAGCCAAGGCATCATCTATAAACAAAATATGGGATAAAACTGCATAACTTAATGGTATTTAGGATCATTTATTAAAATTTTAGGGCAATTAAATAAAATGTTAACAACAACAGTAATCACAGTATATGACTGAGAGAAGATATAATATATTTAAAAAATGACAATCTGCCTTCCTACTTTACTGTTGTTTATCCTACAGCCTGCAATCTGTGTCCAATGCCAACTGTATGCTCATGTTTTCTATATATGTTTTCTTATCCCTTTAAGTAATGATTTTGTGTTATAAAACCTTTACCTTGTAATGCAATATTCTTATTTGATTTCCTTTAAAGCCATGTAAGATCTGTGCAGAATGTATTCAGGGAAAAAAAAATAAAAAATAAAACCACGTAAGAGTCAAGTACAAATAAGATAGATCCCTTAATAGGAATTGTTTAGGGAAAAAACGAGATAATGGGAAAAGACTCTCTGTGTAAAATCAGAAATGATCTTCTGTAGTGTATTTCACTGCTTTACAAGTGTGGCAAGAATAATAAGTCTTGGCAGTTGGAACATGCTCTTCACCTGAGAGTTGTCAATCATTCTCATTTTGACAGACACTAAATTCATGAATTTCAATACATTTTTTTAGGCGAGAAACCAGTAGTCATCAAGAGAAAAATGTTAAAATGCTCAAATAAATTGAAAATCAGAATGCTGCATGGTCATCTATCCTAAGAACATATTACGTATAATCTATAGTTCATAGACTGTAAAAATTGTAATACATGAGATACAACACACTGAATGGCTACTACTGTGCTTTTCACATGGAATGCAGTCTGGAGATCAATGGCTTCAGTTCTTATCTGCATTCCATGTAAAGTAAATTATTTGTCGTGGAGCATCCCCCATAAATACAACTATCTAACGCGGAAACTGCTGACAGCTTTGTAGGCTATTTCAGTAGTGGCAGCCAGGAGGAAACACACCGAACTACATTAGAGTTGGTCCCTGGAGGACAGAATTGAGCTTCATTGGCAAGGGCGCTGCGTGAGTTCCATTTGACTCCTCATTAAACCTCTCCCAGGGATTCTAGCTACTTCTCTGTAGCTGCTATTGCTTCTCTTTCTACAGAAGAGATAGATGTGATAAATTTTTACATATTTAGGAAAAGATTGCTTTTCCTCATTAAAAAAAAACAAGCTTCTTACAAATTTAAAAAAGACCTTCCAGTTTCTTGATCATGAACCCCCTTATTATTATTTCAAAGGAAGTACAGATCTTTATTTTGATTTGTGAGAATTTATTTTTAAATGCTTGTCTTTCAGCATGTAAGAGATTCTGGGTTTTTTTTCCCCCATATTTATCTTTCTCCAGAAAAAGCAGCATTAGGGGAAAATAGTTGGTGATAATGATCTCCGACTTCTTTACCTGACAGTATTGTTGTGATAATGAAATTGGAACATGTATGTTGAAGCAATTGGTGAAACATAAATTACTATGTGCATTAAATGTTGCCTCTGACTGCTCTTGTTGATTTGGAGTCTTGAAAATAACATAATAAGATTTACCGTACTTTGGCAGTATTGCATTGAAAAATTAGTCAATATTTCAAACACACACACACACACACACACACACACACACACCATTCTCTGTGAATTAAAAACCCCACACTGCTGATGATACAGCAATCATATTCTTCATGGGTGTCTCTTCTAGGAAAATTCATCAGACTCTTATGTTTTAAGTGCAATAAAAAGAAATGAAACTATTTTGTCCAGCAATATCTATGTAAAATACTCTTCTCTAGAGAAGAAATTTTCTATGATTATAAACAATAACTTCAGTCTTCAGGCCATCTAATCACAGCATTACTAATAAAATATCAGTAATGCTAATTACTAATGCTTTACTGGGTAACACTTTACTACTTACTGGTTACTGTTATTGTTCCTTCAAAGTGTTCATATGTATATATACGAGGGCAGAAAGAGCTAAGCAAATTGTGATGTAAGTGACTAAGAAAAATATAGAAAGATAGGAAAAATATGGTTATTTAAAAGTATGCATCGTTGTGGACCTTCTTCTTGTATTTCCAAGTTTAATGTATGATCAGAATTGCTTTCTAATGCCCTTCATTCACCAGGAAAGCCTAAATCCATGTATATACATGACACGTGCACACATACACACAATGAATATCCTCCTATAGAGGCACAATTCACAGCACAGACACACACATACTTGAAAACCAAACTCTACTCAAAAGACAAATTGTTGGCATCATGTGAGAGTGATTTTGCCACTGGCCTCCACACATCCTAAATTCTAGAGATTAGATCACTTCATAGTCATTTCTGGGGGTGGGTGGGCACAGAATGCTTTTTCAGGAGCTTCAAAATAAAGGAAAATATTTCAAAGCAAAACCCTATCAGTGTAGTCTCAAGGATAAAATTTTCAGATAATCCACGAGTCTGACCCAGAGGGAGGGAGTGCAGCTAACATTTTCCCAAGAGAAAGGAGAGATCCAGGCCAACAAAGGGTGGTCACGGGGACACTCAAGTGAGCTTGTGAGGAGGAAGGAGGTGAAAACAAAAGAAGCCTCTAATAGAAGATACCAAAGATAATATTCTCACATAAATTCAGAACATCATTTTATATTTTATGCATATGAACATTTAGTACATATATACCCATGAAAATCCACTCAATCTAAAACTTTCTCAGACACATACACATACAACAACCAAATGATTAGTGTTTGGCCACTGCTGGTAGACTGAGAGGCTGAATAAACATAGCCCTGAGTCTTTTTTCCAGCCACCACTCCCGAGCTGTGTGACCGAGACAAAGTTGGTGCCTGCACTCCTACGTTCAGCACCAAAGTGACCTTTCCTGTCTCCTGGTGCCCAAGCATGTCTCAAGGATAAATAGGAAGTTCCATTAATGCAGGACACAGCAAGGGTAATTTACATGACAATCAGAAATGATTTATATCTCAACAGCGCGACCCATAGTTTTTTTTTGGACAGACATCTTTCCAAAAATACACATAACAACAAAGGGGACAGATAAGTAGATTAGGAGCACACTGCTTGGAAGTTGTTGCTTACCATTCTAAAAAGTCCCAGATAAATTATTCATGGAAAATTCAGTATTGTTAAATAAATTTATGAATAGTAGGAGCTGGGCTGACTCCATGCACTCAAATATCTGCATATAACATTTGACTCCCTCAAAAACGTTACTAATAGCCTACTGTTGACTGGAAATCTTATCTATAACGTAGACAGTTGATTAACACCTAGTTTGTATGTTGTGTGTATTATATACTGAGGTCTCACAATAAAGTAAGCTAGAGAACAGAAAATGTTATTAAGAAAATCATAAGGAAGAGAAAGTATATTTACGATCATTAAGTGGAAGTGGATCATTGTAAAGGCCTTCATCCTCATAGTCTTCAGATTGAGTAGGCTGAGGAGGAGAAAGAAGAGGAAGGGCTGGTCTTGCTGTCTTAGGGGTGGCAGAAATGGAAGAAAACCTGCATAGAAGTGAATCTGTGAGATTCAAACTCATGTTTCAAAGGGCAGTCTGATATTTACAAGAACTGCTGAATTTACATGGAAAACCTATATAATTACGCTATTTCTTTCTAGGTGAGCGTGGGACAGAGAGGATGAAAGTGTTCAAATGGGGTGGAGAGAATGGAAGCCGGGGAAGAGAGGAAAGTACCCTTCCCATCTCACACACCACACACACGCGCACTCCATCTCTACAATCACAGCCACCCAAGCGTTACAACTGCAACTGAAGGCAGGTGTAGGAAGATTAAGGAAACTGGGATCTGGTGGTGCCCGATTGCTCAAGGAGGGTCAGGGAAAACCCGCAGAACTCCTGAGTCCGAGATTGTGGGAAGGGTTGAGGCGGAGCCTGCGGTGGGGGCTGTCCAGCTGCAGGAGGCAGCTGGCCGACCCTGGCGGGAGGGTTGGGTGGCTGCTTTCACTGTATGAGTCTCGGCTCTGAGTGAGAGTGTCCCTGCTGCGGGAGGACCACTGCGGACTGGGAGCGGGGCCCCCGCCTCTCCCTCTCCACGCGACCCCGCAGCCGCGGTGGCAGCGGCGACGGAGCCTCGCCCACTCCAATCCCCACCCTCTCCGTCCTTAGCCATTAAAGAGCGGCAGCGCCTGGCACGTTCTTGGAGGACCCCGGGCGCAGAAGAGGAAAGGCAGCATGCGCCCGCCAGGAGCAACCTCGGCGCCCAGGGTCTGAGGCTGCAGCCCCAGTTCGCCATTGTGAGCCGTCGCCGGGGGAGCCCGCTGGTGCAGCTGTCCCCCCCCCGGGTCCCCGTCCGCGCAGCGATGGGGCACCTGCCCACGAGGACGCGCGGCGGCCGCCGCCTCCTGCCTCTGCTCTGGCTCTTTGTGCTGCTCAAGGTAGGGGAGCTCCGCCACCCACCCCTGCCCCGGCGATCCGGGCGGCAGCCGCGCTCGGCGCCCTCGGTCTGCGGTGCGGGAGCCGCGCGCCCCGGGGCGCGATGGCCCGGCTGCGGGAAGCGCGCGCCGTGCAGCCTGGGCGCACGCTTTGTTGTCCCTGCGTGTGCGTGTTCCCGGTGGTCTTGAGGGATGGGGGTAGATGAATAAGGGAAGTTTGCTCCCTCCAGCTTTCGCCCTTTGTGCTCTTTTACCGCCGCTGATATCCACACCAAAGGTGGGCTTGTTGGGTAGTGCTGTCTCAGGCAAAATGAGGTCACTTTCCTTTCTGGTCTCTACTGCACCCCAACGCCGCTTAACCTTTCCGCCCTCCCCCAACGGAGTGTGCGGCTGCTTTGTCTTAATTTACCTTCTGCTGGAATTATGCACTGGGGGAGGGAGGAGGAGGCCTGAGCTCCCTGGCCACCAACGGACTGCCAGGGCTGGGGCGAGGGCAGGATTTTCTTTGAATAGGGAGTGTCACGTTGAGCCTGGAGTGGATTCCTCTCCCCAAGTCTTGTCTCCACCAGGAGAATTCCTTTTAAAAAGTCTCTAGACTTTCTCCACTACATTTACAGAGCATGCTGCCTCTAAATCTAATGGTAGGAAAATATATATAATTAACTTTTTCCTATCTTCTTCGGAATGTGCTGCCTCGGCGTTTTACTTTGAGAAAAATGAAAAGGAAGGCGGCAGCTTTTAAAAAATCACTTTGACAACGATATCGTAGATAAAATTTTTGAGGACACATGTTTTCTTGGAAGATGGTGTGAAGTTATGAAGTGATTGTCTGCCACTCGTGTTTTCGGTGGGTCTACTTCAGTTCTGACATCAGTCCTTTCCCTTACCGAAAAGCAAACTCGGGAATGTCGACAGGTGACCCGGAGCTATCCTTTCAGCACCACAGTGACACCTACCCTAGAAATGGATGAAACATTAATGGAAGCAAATGTTTTCATATTAAAGATCAGTTCTTTCTTATATGCACCATTAATTATGAATGTCTGGCAAGACTATAGCGGAACAGGACCAGTGGATTAAGAACAGCATTAATTTTAAATACTTCATATTTTCATTTATCTTAATGGAAAAAAAATAGTTTCAAGGGGAAACAGCAACAGAGTGCGTACGTAGGAATCTAAATGACATTTAATAGGTTTTTGCACTATCTCTTAAGTTATCAATAATCATTTTATTTTTAAAATATGGTCTATGTTTTCACTCCAGGAGATTGTTTTTGAGTACACATCACAAATGTATTAGACTTATTAAGTTGTCTATTAGTCATTTTTTTATTTGCCGAACTCTGTCATGACTATTATAGCTATGCAACACTTGTCATGAACCCAAAATGAGAAATCAAGTCGTCATACATTTTACTGAGTAACAGCTAAGAATTATGTGCATGACATTTGATCCAAACCTAACCATTGGCACAACTGCAGTTTTTTACTCGAGTTCTCTATAATGGATGAGAATTCTAGAAGTGAAAGAATGATTAGTTTGGAAGTGGGGATAGAGTGTTGCAATTAAAATGCAAAAAATATGGCAAAATTTTGACTCAAGACTCAATATTGGAATGAGAAAATGCAGTCGGCGATGGCATAATAGTACCATTAGTGACTGTAATAGAGTTCCACCCTCTTTCACATAATAGGTATATTTGTGAACACTTGCAGGTAAAGTCAATTATGGTAAATTGCATCACATAGTAAACACATTGACAAAGCTTGACATTTGAAGAAGTATTATTGTAATGAGACAAATAATTTTGTAAGAAAAATCATTACTTTTTATTTTATGTGAATGCAATATTTTTTGCCACCTAAATATAAAATATACCAGAGGAAGGAAGAAAATTATGTGTGTGTGTATATATATATATATATATAAAATACCCACTAGGCGACAGTCTTTCAGATATTCCACATGTGTTATTTCATTTAATCATGCTTTGCTACAGTTGGCAAGAGATGGTCAAAGTGGCAAATTGGGCACAGAGCATAATATCTTACATTTAGGAGATAGTATATTATATGTTGTATTTGAAATATAGTAAAATCTCTATAATTTGGAGATACTTATGAATTCAAGGTCCTGAATAAGTGCCAGTAAAATGGATCTACCATTAAGGTGGTGACAGGAATGTGGAAAAATCTCGTTATTAAATACCAAATTGTCAATTGGATCTCAATAATAAAATCTAAAAAGGCCCATGTGTGCTGAGTCAGAAATAAACCATTCTCCCAACTTCACCACCCCTCACAAAAAAAACCTCCATAGTTTTCCTTGTGATCAACACTTTTTTTCCTATTCTACATGAGTATTCTCCATATAAATGAAAATTCCTGAGGACTATAACTCAGAGAAATCCAAGTATGAGGCTAAATTTATAGTTTTACATTTTCCACAAGTCAAAAAGAAGCACCTGGATATAAGTGATAGGAAAGTATGAAAGTTTGAATCTGTATGAATGGCTTTAACCAGTTTCATTGAGGGAGCCTAAATGTGACTGGCCATGAAGGTCCTTGTGCATCATTCCTTATTCATGGATTAGTGATGAGCACATATAATCAGGCGTCTCACATTTTCTGAGTCATCCACTACATATTATGAAGCTAACATCTGCATAACTGATGTTGAATAAACACAAGATTGGTCATGCAAACTTTTAATTTTATACCAACATCGATAGTATATATATATATATGTGTGTGTGTGTGTGTGTGTGTATGTGTGTGTGTGTGTGTGTGTGTGTGTGTGAAACATAGAAACAAAAATGGAACTCTGTTATCAAATGAGAACCTACCAATCTCAAAGTCTTCCATCTAGGACTGCAAACGGTGAGTCTCCCTCTTGTGCATCTTCCCATAACTTCCGGTAAAAACAATGTAACTTCTCTCACCTATCCCACCTTTACTAAACCTCTCCCTGAAAATGGCTTCTTGTGTCAGTTTACTCAATGTCAGTACTTTGTTAACTAAGACGCACATTGTAGAATAAGACATCATAGGAATTTGAAGTCTGCCTTCCCTGAAATGTTGCTTATTGCTAGTCAACTGGAATGTTTCCCTGAACTCATAGGCTTGGCATGTATCTTTTCTTTTTTAATCCCCTCTCTATATTTCCTTTCATTTCTGCTTCTACCTGAGATAACATCAAAGAACATTAAATCTGAAAGGGGCCTTAATATTGTATTTTCCAAAAGAGATTTACATTTCATTCTGTAAAGTATGAGCATTTTGATACTGGCCATTCTACTAATATTCAAGAGAAATATTCACTTTCCATGGTTTGTCTGCCTTTCTCAACTTCCCTGTGTTTCTCTCTCCCCT
>CAUYSK010005411.1:0-26955 GCA_963575035.1 Avahi laniger | reverse complement strand
TTCCAGTAGATCATGCTTTTGAGGGCATTCTTCATGGTGTTTCCACACATTGTGTGACAGTTTTGTCCTGGACTAACTTTTGAAGGATGTCTGTATAGGATTATATAAATAGTTTCTTTCTCAGGAGCAAAAGTAGGTCAGATTTGCTTGCAGCTTCCATATAATATGGGAGAAACCTAAACTCAAGGTTGCACATCTGTGACACAGACCGTAGCATCTACCTGGGTCATTTCCACATTATCACCATGAGACTTTGGGAACAAAAGTAATTGATGCAAACGTAAAGCACATGCCACCTTCTGTGTCATAAGCAATAAGATACTTTGTTTCTGTCCCAGAGGTCCTGGGCCTCTGCCTCCCAAGTAGCTGGGACTACAGGCATGTGCCACCATGCCCGGCTAATTTTTTCTATATATTTTTAGCTGTCCAATTAATTTCTTTCTATTTTTGGTAGAGACGGGGTCTCGCTCTTTTTCAGGCTGATCTCGAACTCCTGAGCTCAAACAATGCGCCCGCCTCGGCCTGCCAGAGAGCTAGGATTACAGGCGTGAGCCACCGCACCAGGCCGAATATATGTGCTTTTAAAATCTGATAAATATTGTCAAATTGCTGGCCTGACACGCCAGTATATCTTTCTACCTTTAATGTGTGAGGGTACCTATTTCCCCCCCACACCTTCTGCCAAACTAGATATTATTGAAATTTTAAATATTTGCTAGTCTGGAAAATGATTGATATCTTGTTTTAATTTTTATTTCTCTGATTAGTGGTGAAGTTGGGCATCTTTTCATATCCTTATTGGACTTTTATATTTATTTTTCTTTGAATTGCATATTCACAATTTTTGTCAGATTATCAGGATTTGTAGGAGTTTCTTGTGTTTTGAGTATTAATCCAGATGCTAATCCTTGGATTTTTAAGTATGTTTAATATTTTCTCCTCATCTGTCACTTTTAACTTTTTTTATGGCGTACTCTACTGTATAGGGGTGTCTCTTTTTTTATTTTGTGAGACAGGGTCTCCCTCTGTTGCCTAGGCTGGGCTCAACCTTAACCTTCTCAGTAGCTGGGACTACAGGTGCGCATTACCATGCCTGGCTAATTTTTAAATTTTTTGTAGAGACAGGGTCTTGATATGTTGCCCAAGCTGGTCTTGAACTCCTGGCCTGAAGTGATTCTCTCTCCTTGGCCTCCCAAAGTCCTGGGATTATAGACATGAGCCACTGCACCTGGCTGTTTTCCACTTTGTATGTGTAGTCCCCATGATACATAGGTATAGTTTTTATCATATGTAGAGAGTCTCTGTAACACATGGTATTTAGTAAAAAAGACAAAAAAAAAAAAAAGGTTTGCATTGTGCTTTTCTTAGCACTTTAGATTCCTTTAGCATTTCCATTACTTTGCCTTGCTAATTGTCAGTCCTGAGTTTCTGTTTATGAGTTCTGGATGCCAACGATGATTGGAGAAAATCATATAAATGAGCTGATTGTTCTACTATTGATATGTGCTGCTTAGTCTAATTTTGCCCTTGATGTTTGTAGTTTATTAACTTAAGGGATATGGAATCTTCCTCATTCCTCAGGTGGAGAAATGCATGATAGTGTTCCATTTTATTCCATTTTTCATTTGGCCTAAAGTATTTGACACCACTGTCTACTGTGTGCTGGCCAACATGCTAATGAGTAGAAAATTTTAACAGGGAGACAGTGACAGTGTCAAATAGATAGATAGGTATAGAAAGAAAAAGAGGAAAAATGTTCATTCAGTTTGGCAATTAAGAAGTCATGGTCCAGTGGAACAGAACTGAGAACCCAGATATAAAACCATCTTCATATTGCCATCTGATCTTTGACAAAGCAGAAAAAAACACAGTGGAGAAAAGAATCCCTGTTCAATAATGGTGCTGAGAAAATCGGATAGCCACATGTAGAAGACTGAAACAGGATCCACACCTCTAACCACTCACAAAAATTAATTCATCATGGCTAACAGACTTAAACCTAAGGCATGCAACTATAAGAATTCTAAAAGAAAATGCTGGAAAAACTCTTATGCACATCAGCCTGGCAAAGAATTTATGAAGAAGATCCCAAAAGCAGTCACGGCAAAAACAAAAATAAATAAATGGGACCTGATTGAATTCTCTACATGTTTTAGACGGCAGTCTTCATAGCAGCTTAATTTATTATTCTTGTGATCTGGGTGAAGATCTGAAAATAATGTTTTCTATTTTCTGTAGAATGAAAATGATTTCAAAAGTCTCTCAAGAGAGAGTGCTGTGCATGCATTAACCTGCAGTAAATATCTAGGCCTTGCCTCCTGCGTGCACGAGCAGTGCGACACTAGGAAGATGTGCACCTGCTTCTTGCCTTTTGGATTCCTGATGAGCTCTTCCACAAATATCATTTACTCCTGTAGAAAAAGCCTTTATTTTTTCTTTTCATGGCTTCTGTGTGCTGAGCAACAGCCAGCCTGCTCTAATTTCCGCGTAGGTTCCCAGAGGCTTTGCATCAGTGCTGAACTGGGTGGAGTCCCTGGGACTGTGCCAAGTGTTTCCACCGGCAGCGCCTGTTACCAGGACAGCCATAGCTCAGATGCTGGTGTAGGAGTGGAGTCGCTATGAATCTCACAGCAGAGAGAAGACAATTCTGAATCCAGCACAGGTCCAGCCCGGAAGGCCAATGGGTATAACAGGGTGCTCGGCACTGCTCTTTCTTACTCTCAAGGAATGTGGCCCCACTAAAGGACCCCAGCTTGAGAAACACAGCACCACAAAATCTATCACTTGATTTCAGTGCAATTATTATACAAAGACAAGCTTGGGCCAGAAATTATCTGACAGGACTCAATCACAAATGACCCCAAATGTTTGTATGAATGTTTTAGGATTATCATGGAAACAAAAAACAAATTATTCATTTCTTTTTCAATACTGAAAGAGATCCTTCAGGGAGCACTCAGCTGAGAGGCACTGGTATAATAGGAAACAACTCTGGAAAGGGACTGTCGTGACTTCAAGTCTGACCACCAACTGGCTGGGTGACCTTGTACAAGTTGCCACCTTACTGTCCTAGTTTGCAAAATGTGAATAAAACTCCTTTAGGCTGCTGCGAGGATTACTTGAGACAATGCATTCTAAGGGATTAGTATAATGTCTGTCATATCATAAATAATAAATAGGAACTACTTTTACAATGCTTAATAAATGACAATAACTACATCTTTAAACACAAGTAGAAATCCTCAATTCAGAAGCTAGAAGGGAAAAATGCAAAAGCTTCAGGGGGTAAAAGAAAAAAGTGGGTCCCTCAATCCAATAACTAATTAATGTGAACATTGTTCTATTATGCAGCCTTCCTTAATACTAATTATTATATAGTTGTTTTGTGTGTGCACAGCTAATGAGCCTCAGAGTTTGGAATTTACCCACGGAGATGAAAGCAGACACACAGTGTGAAGTAAGCCCTACAAATATTTATAGTTCCTAGTTCTCACATCTGCCCTGGCAATCAGGACCAAAAATTCCTTAATAAAGATGGGAGTAAAACACCCACATGTCTCATATTCTAGGTGAGCTCACTGTGCTTTCACAGTTATTTCTCTGTACATTTTTGAAAGCAATGAATGAATGATGAGTCCTAGTGAGCCAGACCAAGACAATTTAGTTGCATACATTATTCATTCATTCATTCAAGTCAGTATTCTTCATTGAGTTTCTCGCATATGCTAGGGACTATGAGATTTAATAATTTTCAAAGGTGAATAAGACACGACTTGCAAAGAGTTTCCCTGTTAGGAGAGGCAGCACAGCATAATGACTGCCTTATCAGAGGAGTGACCCCTCTTACAGAAGGCAGTGACTTAATATTTGGGAAGGGATTCTGGCAAGTTTTAACACTGATCTCTTTTCTAGTCCTTGAGCAAAACAAGCTCTTTTTGGTCTCAGGACTTTGGACTTCATTCATTTGGAACACTAGTATGGCTAGCCCCTTCTCACTCTCTAAGACCAAGTTCAAAAGTTAACTTCTCAAGGATGCTTTCCCTAGTCACTCTGTCTAACTTCCTCTTTCCAAATCTCTCTATCACTTGACCTTGTTTAGTTTTTAAAGTTGCTTATTCCAACATGTACTTACCATTTTAATTATTATTTATTTCTTTTGGTCTTCATTGTCAACCCACCACCACTCCCACTGGAATATAGCAGCAAGAGGGAAGGAAACGTGTTTGTCTAATATCACTAGCACTGAACATAGTGTGTGCTCCACTGCAGGCTCTTAATAGAGTTTATAAATAAATGAATGAATTAGAAATGATGCCACAGGACTCTCCACTTCTGTTTTTCGTAGCATTTGTCGCTTTGTGTGATACATTGGGATTTATCCTTCTGCTTCTCCTAATGCACCTGCTATAAGACCATTAAGGTCACTCACTTATTCCTAGTGCTAACTCTAGCATATAACACCTGCTCAATAAATGTTTATTGAATGAACAAGCCAGGTTTTACAGAAAGAGCAGGAATATATGAAGAACAGAAGAAGGAAAATAGTTCCAAGTTTCAAGGACTACTGGTGCAGAGAAAAGGACACATAAAAAATCTCAGCCCACTCAGCTGTCTCTGGGAGTTTGGTATATCTGGGGCAGGACCCATGAGCAATGTCTGGAGCAAGGATCAGTCCAGAGCCCAGTCAGGATGGTACATGAGCAAGACATCCCACTAAGGAGTCAGGACAGTTCCGAAATTCAATACCTTTCCTGGATAAGCAACGTAC
The DNA here is from genome assembly GCA_963575035.1 of Avahi laniger. Classification (NCBI taxonomy): domain Eukaryota; kingdom Metazoa; phylum Chordata; class Mammalia; order Primates; family Indriidae; genus Avahi; species Avahi laniger. Next base: position 22,187 of record CAUYSK010005411.1, on the reverse strand, counting down.
ATAAGCTGCATGGTACAGATGCAGGGGAAGGAGCTCTGTGTACCACAAGAGATCTAGAGCCAGACTGCCTTGCATTCAAGTCCTGCCCCCTGCTTATTAGCTGTGTCACCTATACTAGGCATCTAACTTGTCTAAAGCCTCAGTTTCCTCATATGTGAAATTGGAGATGATAATAGTAACTATTTTGTAGAGTTTTTGTGAATCTTAAATGACATCATGTGTGAGCAATGTCCTAAACTTTACTCAAAACGCACTAGGCTCTCAACAAACATGAACTATAATTACTATTGTTGTAATCACCATAATTCTCCTTTTGGCTGAAAAGGTGCTGAGAGAAACATTCACTTTAAGAAATTCATTTGGAAGGAAGGAAATCGTCTTAAAAATACTGCATAATTACCAAGCATTTTTACCTATAGTACTTCATTTTTTCTTTGCAAAGATGCTATGATGTATTCATTGTTGACTCTAATTTAGAGAAGACAAAACAGGTATCGTTCTAATAAGAAAAGGGCAGAATTAAATCTTCTCACTTCAAGTTCAGTATCATGGATACAAAATAAAATATAGGTGGTAAAAGACATTTCCACAAGCAAAATAAAAAAGAAATAAAGCTCTTGAGACCAAACTGAGTAGGAATGTTTCTGATCAAGAAGAACAGAATTCCCACAAGGCACCCCATGCTGCCTCTTCTGGTCAAATGCAAGGGCGGTAATCAGCAACCTTGTCAGGGGGTCTCCGAGGGGAGGGAGCCCATCTTGGACTAGCCTGTGGTGGGATTCTGCTCCTTCACCTCTCTCAACACAGTTCAAAGTCTCCCAGCCCTGCAAAGCCTATCCACACAGTGTTGCCATGCTCATGCCTAAAGGATGTCAGAGCCCAGAACACAGAAAGAAATGTTGGGGAACTTCTTTTATCTTTAAAAGAACTAACAAAAGAATCCATTTAGCAGGGGAGAGAATTGAGAATGCTGGGAATATCACTTTACTGACCCCATTTTCCCATTTAATAATCAGCTGCCAAAAGCTGTGTCCTGCACACAGTTGAGTCTTGCACTTCAACAGTTGCCGTCCTTTTGATCTTTAAAGATGAATTGTCAAACTTAAGAGAGGGCTAGGCAACTTTCCAAAAAAGAGCAGCAAGACGGCAAAACTTTTCGAAATAGCTGGGAAGAAAGAAAAGCAATTGGGGTTATCATGAGCTGGGAAACTTAACAAGGGTCTGGTAATAGCAGAGTGTAGAGGGGTATGCACAGCAGGAGGGACTGACATTCGCTCCCTGAACCTCCTGTCGGACAGACATCCCTCCGTGTCTTCCCACCTCTGCCTGTCCCAGAAATCATTTGAGAATGTCCCTCATACAGACAAACTGTTAGATAAATGTGAACACCATGCTGGCTTATCAGTACCAAAAGGAGCTTGACAATACCTCTTCTTTAGGCATCTTATTTAAAAAACAACTAATAATCGACAGGTGCACAATAACCCAAGATGCTAGAATGTTCCAAGATGATCATTAGGCAATGTGACCTGTGGCCCCAAGGAAAATCTCAGCTCATGCTGGAGCCTCCCACACAAGCACCAGCTTCAGCCTCAGCTTGGCTGTGCACTCCAGCAACAACTCCAGATGCCCGCTCCACGGGGCTGCACCCACTCACATAGACAGGACTGCTACAGCGCCCCCCCAGATGGGTCCATCCTGGCAACACCACCTGTCCTGGCCATCTTCTAATTCCACAGTGTGCCCATCCTCTAAGGAGACCACTGAGAAACATTCATGGCTTGGAGGAGAGTTATTTGCCCTCTGAAGAGTTCTCTGCTCTGACATTTTATACTGTGCTATCAGCAGAGACTGACTCTCAATTCCCCTTCCTTCATGGTTTACAGAACAATTATCCCTATAGGAAAAAAAAAAAAATAAAGACTGGTAGCTCCAAGGAGGAGAGATCTAACTCTCTCTACAGTGGGGTAGTCACTGTCCCAACATAAGATTACTCTTGGCAACTTTTCCTCCATGGAGTAGCACCAATGCCTCGCCCAGCTCCCCAGGAGAGAGGGGCGACTCCGATGCTACACTCCATCACATGCCAACATTCCTACACACTCGGTGGCAGATTAGCTCATTACATACCAATTGAAGACCCTTTCAGCTTCCTTCTTGTGTCTAGAGGTAGAGTCTGGGAAGTCAAAGACACATTTCTCAGACTCCCTTGCAGCAGGATTGTTCTATGAGACTTAGTTTCTATCAAGCAATCACACCTAAAAGAGATAGGGAGGTAGAAGTGACAAACTAGAAGTAGGTGTCAAATGTGAGGAGATTGACTATTCCCACAAGAAAGGAGATGGAAATGTCTGGTTTTGGGGGACGTCTATGGTGGTGTTTCCAGTGTTCAATTTTTAACATTATATATGCTGAGCAGTGGGCAATGTCGGCAGAAGGATTTCTGCCAGATGAGTAACATGTGTGTGATTAGATATTTCTCCTGGATCTGTTGCCTTTGGCTGCATTACTCCTGGCCTCGCAGCATCCAAGCCAGATCCTCTGGCCTCCTGGAGAGTCTCAGAACTATATAATACCTTGGATAAGACTCTTTCTGCTTAGCCAGCTAGAGTGGATCTTGTGCATCTAAACACCCCGATAGATATACGGTTTTAATTAATTAAATGACTCTTAATTAATTAAACTCTTAATCTCTTTTCCTAAGAAATTAAAATCACAAATGTCGAACACAATCGTTCACCAGTTTATTCCTGTTAGACTCTGGTCATCGTCAAGCAAATTCCAGTTACCATCTTTTGGTCAAGCAACTGTCCTTCCCCAGAGTAACACTGCCTCCATCCTACATTCCAGATATGCATCCTTCAATTCTCATGTCTCTGTAAAAACAACAGTACTTCCTCTTCTTCCCAGTATATAATATAGAAGTGGATGGCTACAAGCTCTCCTCAGATGAGGTAGGTTCCCACACAAGAGAATCTTCAGATAAGGGTTTACAACTTGACATCCAGTATCGTCAAAATTGTGGACTGAGGCTAGAGTGTAGAATTTGCACAATATTGACGTAGCAATAGGAAAAACTGCTTCTATGCCTCTAGAGCTAATGCTATTAGACTGGACTGTGATGAATTTTAAGACGATTTTTAAACAAAGTAAGTGAGACATTTAGTAATTTCCCAGCATTTGGATGGCAATTCTAGCTATTAACCCTTCCTCCACCTCCTAGCCAAGTCTTTTAATTTGTTAGCCTCATTATTAGCAATCAAGTCAGAAAGATATTCTCCAGCCTCCCCTCAATTTATTGCTGGATAGCCACAGCCTTACTAAGACCTTTATGCTCCCTTCTAAAATTTAAAGAGCATATTTTTCATACTGAATATCAGGCAGTTTGCATAGTAATCCACTACCATTTTCCAAAACAAATGAGGTCAGAAACCAAACAAAGCAGTTCTGTAAAACAAATAAACAAACAAAACCCAAGCAAACAAAGCAGAGCCTCACCTTCTATTTGATAAGAATCATAGTAAGAGGAAAAAAAGGGACTTTCTGGCTCTGAGCTCAGTGATCAGGTTATATGAAATGCAGTCATGTGACCCATGCAATGTTTCAGTCAGCGAAGGATCACATATAGGACTGTGGTCCCCTGAGAGTATAATGCAGGTGACAAATTCCTGTCACTTATTGATGTTTTAGGGCAACCCATTACTCACGTGTTTACGGTGATGCTGGTATAATCAAACCTACTGGGCTGCCAGTCATATGAAAGTGTAGCACATACAATTATGCATAGTACATAATACTACACATAATTGTATGTACAGTATGATCATACAATTGGTATGAAAATACATGTTACCGGTTTATGTATTTACTATACTATAATTTTATTGTCATTTTAGAATGTACTCTTTCTACTTACTAAAAAGAAAGTTAACCTTAAAGTAGCCTCAGGCAGGTCCTTCAGGAGGTATTCCAGAAGAAGGCATTATTATCACAGGAGATGACAGCTCAATGCGTGTTGTTGCCCCTGTAGACCTTCCAGTGGGACAAGATGTAGAGGTGGAAGACAGTGATATTGATGATCCTGACTCTGTGTAGGCCTAGGCCAATGTGTGTGTTTGTGTCTTACTTTTTAAAAAACGTTTTAAAAGTAAAAAATAAAAATTGAAAAATTTTAATAGAAAAATGCTTCTAGAACCAAAATATAAAGAAAGAAAAAATATTTTGGCATAGCTATATGATGCATTAGTGTTTAAGCTGAGCATTACTACAAAGGAGTCAAAAATAATTTAAAGTTTATAATGTAAAAAAGTTACAATAAGTGAAGGTTAATGTATTATTAAAGAAAGAAAAATATTTTTTCATAAATTGAGTGTAGCCTAAGTGTACAATATTTATGAAGTTTATGATAGTGAACAGTACCATATCCTAAGCCTTTACATTCACTCACCAGTCACTCAGCAATTCACCCACAGCAACTTCCAATTTTGCAAGCTCCATTCTTGGGAAGTGCCCATTTTTTCTTTTATACCATATTTTTACTGTACCTTTCTATGTTTAGATACACAAATACTGTTGTTATATTGCAATTGGCTGCAATATTCAGTACAGTAACATGCTGTACATGTTTGTAGCCTAGGATCCAAAGGCTGTATACAACATCCACAGGCTAGGTGTGTAGTAGGCTACACCATCTAAGTTTATGTAAGTACACTCTACGATGTTCACATAATGACTAAATCACGTAAGGATGTATTTCTCAGAAGTATTCCCTTCATTAAGTGACTCATGACTGTAATTAAACTTATATTTGAATAATTACTTAATTTCCTCAAGACCACAATACCCTATTCTGTTTTTTTCTTGGAAACTCTGACAGCTATAAATAGTCCCTTTCCTATAATTCTGTTTGAAATAAGGCAAAATCATGGCATCAAAAGAGAACAAAACCTAGAACTCACTCTGCTACTATACAACAGGATGGACATGGATAAGTCCATAGATCTTTTTGTCCTCATTTGTTACATGAGGGTCAAATCAGATAATAGGCAAGGTCCCCAAAAGCTCTACCATTTAAAGATTCTAAACATAAAGATGTATCTAATATGACCCCAGAATTTCATGAGTTTAACACCAAGAAGCAGCATGGTGCACTTGAAAAGGCAATGGGTCTCTAGTGTCAGTCTGACTTTGAACTTGAATTCTGGTTCCACCACTTACAAGCTGTGAAACCTACAGCAAGTTGCTTAACCTTTCTCAGCCTTTGCTTTTTCATATATCAAGCAGGATAAATAAAATTTACCGGATAGAGTTAAATTAGCTGATGAGGAGCTCCTATCCCAATTCAAAATTAGTGAGTTCACTACTTCTCTCTAACCTCTTCATGTACTGAATTAAAATGAGAAAGCATTGATGACTTATTCTTTCCTGAATGGGGGAAGAAAACAATTTACAATTGTATCACTTGAGAAAAGTTTAGTTAAATGACTTCTTTACTGTGGTTTCCACCAATCTTTGGTGGATTTAGTTTGGAAAACCTTTTTCCATTTAGCGTTTATTTATTACACAAATATTTATTCTGCACCTACTATGTGCTACTCTTTGTTCTGTGCACAGGGGATAGAGTAGAGAACAGAATAGGTCAGGTCCCTGTCCTCCTGAAACATATATTCTGGCGGATGTCTTCCAGAACAGTCGTAGAAATAATGTTGTAGAAAATATCTTCTCCCATTCAGCCTATCAGTATTGGGCTTTCCAGAGTTCACCTTTTCCTATTTCAAAGGAAAAACCCACGGAGGTTAGTTCATACCTATATGTGATTTAGGTGCAAATTCACCAGAGTACAAAAGAGAACATGAGTTTAGAGTTAGCCAAATCTTGGCTCCGACAGTTATTACAGATATACCATTGGGCAAAGAAATTAACCAGTGTTCCTCAGTTTCCCTTATAATAATATTTACCTGCAAAAATATACAGGTGTTATGATTTACTACAAGTAAAACACCTAGAGCAATGGTTAAGAGTAGAAAGAGAATAATGATAATGATAATACAGATTACATTTCATTATTATTTGCTTTTCCATTGATTAGAAGAAAATGAGCTATCTTAAGGTTAGAAACTCACAAAGGAAAAGCTGTTATATCCCTTCTGGATTATTTGAAAAAAATAAGACAGAAATATATACAACATGCTACTTGTTATATTTTATTTAAACTATGAAAAATATGTCATGGAACATGTGTCTGTCCCATTAAGAAAATCTATCTGACACATTTCCCTGGCTGAACTCCTACAATAAGATTATCCTTTGTGCAAGTGTCTAGTGTCAAAATGGCATTTATAAAACCATCCACTGTTGAGACGGCAAAGATTGGTTAGTTTTAACAAAGGTATGATCTGCATAAAGAGAAGTCTTCATTTTAATGACCTATAAATTACATAACTGGTAGTTTGAAATATAGAGCTCACTCAGGGTAATCCCATTTTCAATGAATTCTATACCTTAATTCATTTATATGCATGAAAATTACAGAATGTCTATCCACTTGAAATATTTTTACTGCCATTTTAAAAGCTGAAAGCCTGAAACAAACTTTTAACCTTCATTAAATATTATTAGATAGAAAAATGAAAAAAGGTAAAATATTCACCAGTCCAATTAAAAGGAAAACTTCACTTAATGTATTTACCCAATATCCTCAGGGGTCTTTCTTAACCAAGTCTCCTGATTTGCCCTATTTATTCTAAACTTTTCAACATTTTCCATATTCACCCAGCCCCACTCTTCCCCACCTAATCACTTTCCCATTTTTTTATCCATATTCATTAAGCTGCTGCTTCTCTCTTCCGTAGAAGAGAACAAGGACAGTGCACCTGTGTGTGTGTGCATGTGCGTTTTATGTGTTATGTGTGCATGCACGTGTGCACTGTCTCTTGTCAATGGATTTCATACCAGAGCAGTAGTTCTCAATTTTGGCCACATCTCGAAATCCTTTAAGGAGCAATTAAAATTTTAAAACTACTGATACCAATTTAGTTGGTCTGAGTTATGCCTGAGTACTGAGATTTTTTTAAGTTCCCACCGAATATTCTAATGTGAAGCCCAACTTGAGCACTCCTGTGCTAGAACGTGGAAACTTCCTTAATTTCTTTTCCTTTCCATTCTATATTTATGCCAAAAATTTTGGTTCTACAGCTCAGTTAAAAATAAATTATTCTGAAGACTGTATCTCTGAGTTCTCCCATTTTTGGAAATGTTTCACTTAGTAAATATGGCTACTGATCTTGACCAGATCCATGTGGTTGTCTCAGGACAAGTGACATTTGTAAAGTTGGCACAAGTACTCAAGTGCAGGCCCGCTCATGCCTTCCAAAAACACACCACAACAAGCACAGATTTCCATGATCTGGAAAGGGCAGCCTGAATCCCAGATCCATCATCTGCAGGTCCAGCCTATACTTGACCATCCTGAAGTCAGACATCCTGTCCATTTCCATGGACAACGCCATCAGAGCCCAAAAAGCAGGGCCTGTGAAAAGATTCCTTTCCGTGCACTGGCAGCAAACCAGCCAATCCTCAGCCTCTGGGGATTTTTTTTTTTTTCCCTATTTTCAATTATCAAGAGAATTTACAACATGGTTATTTTCCTGAGTTTCTCCTTATAATTTCTCTGGAAATATTAATTTTCATGTCCATTTTAGAGCTCAAATATCAATGCAGGCCAAATGGGTATTTTAATTTAGAGTTCACCGAGGCCCATTGTGATAGTTGGCTATGGTTGCCATAACAAAGTACCACAGTGTTGGCGGCTTAAACAAGAGAATTGATTTTCTCACGGTTCAGGAAGCTAGAAGTATGAAATCCAGGTGTCAACAGGGCTGATTTCTTCTGAGGCCTCTCTTTTTGGCATGTAGATGACCATCTTGTCCCTGTCTCTACGATGTCTTCCCTCTATGTGTGCCTGTGTCCTCATCTCCTCTTCTGATAAGGACACCAGCCATGCTGGATTAGGGCCCTCCTGTATCACTGCATTTTACCTTAATTACCTCTTTATAGATCCTGTCTCCGAATACAGCCACATTCTGAGGTACTAGGGCTTAGGACTTCAACATATGAATTTGGAGGGGACGCAATTCAGCCCATAACACCCATGAAATAAAAGAATTTAATTTCTCCTTGACTTCCCTCAGCTTGGATTCTGTTGAAATTGAAATCCTCTGCATATTTTGCTAAATTATTTATTTGTGTTAGGAGACTGTCCCAATTCCCCCATCTATGTAGAGGATTTCGATTTGAACTCATAGCCTGCCTGCTTAAAAGTACTTTTGTGACACTCAATATACGGAACTTTTCAATTGCTTTCTTAAGGTAATTCACCTAAGATTTCCTTCTGGAAAATGTGGGTTTCTACATGTGAAGATCTTGTCTGATTCTATCAATCCATTAAAATTGTGGTATAACAGCAGGGACCTACCTTGAGGTTTCGGCTTGGTCACTTTGCCACAGGGCTTGGAAATGGTGACAGTCTTCTGGCAGTCAGCATTGTGCAGGGCCCGCTTCAGACTTCCGGTTCTGGTCTTCAGCGCCGTATTCAGGTCACATTCTCCCCAGGCCTGGAACTGGTATTTGCACTCCGCTAAAGGGACGGTAGGACCAAACAGAAATTTTTTGAAGCTCCTATTGTACCGCCGTGGTAATAAAGGCACATTTTTGTTTTTAAGTTTTTGTATTGAGATGTTAATCGTAGATTCACGTGTAGTTATAAGAAATAATACAAAGAGTGCATGTCTGTGTGTATTTAATTCTGTGCAATTTTATCACATGTGCAGATGCATATGACAACCATTGCTATTAATACACAGAACTGTTCCAACACAAGGGTCACTTGGATCATCTTTTATAGCCATGGCCTAGCCACCTTCCTCCCTTTCTACCTCCTTAATCCCTGGCAATCCCTAATCGGTTCTCCAGCTCTATGATTTTGCCATCGTAAGCATGTTACATAAATGAAATTATACAATATGTAAACTTCTGAGATCAGCTTTTTTTACTTAGCATAATTTTCTGGAGATCCATCCAAGTTGTATGTATCAATAGTCTGTTTCTTTTTACTGCACAGTAGAAGTCCATGGTATGGATATAGCACATTCATCAGTGGAAGGAAATCTGGGTTGTTTCCAGTTTGGTGCTATTACAAATAAAACTGCTATATATATTCATGTACATATTTTTGTGGAAACATAAGTTTTTATTTCTCTGGGATAAATGCCCAACAAACTGCTGGGTTCCATGGTAAACACATGTTTAATTTAGTAAAAAAAAAAAAAAAAACTGCCATACTTTTTTCCAGAGTGACTGTACCATTTTACATTTCCACTAGCAATGTATGAATGATCTAGTTTCTCTGCATCCTTGCTATCATTTGGTATCATAACTAGTTTTTATTCTAGCTACTTTGATAGGTATGTAGTGATATCTCATTATGATTTTAATTTCCATTTACCTAACGGGGAAAAGATATTAAATGTCTTGGCAGATGTTTATTTGCCACCTACGTATCCACTTGGTAAAATGTTTGATAATGTCTTTCCCCACTTCCATATTGAATTGTTAGTTTTTTCACTATAGAATTCTGAGAGTTTTTTAATAGTCTAGATGTGAATCCTTTTAGATAGATCTTTTAAGCTTTTTGTAAGTATATCTTTAAGATGCCCCTATACAATTTAAAATAAAATGTATCTGAACCCCCTCATGCCTTCGTAGAACTTATCTCCATTAAAAAATCGAGATATAACCCAAAGGTTATAGAGGAACAAAAATGATATATGTGTGTATATTTACTGTTCTTCACTTGCCTATAGACCATATTGCATTTCTGTAGAACGCAGATAGGGCATCATGTCTCACCATGGCTAAGAAAGACCAGAAAGTCTGACACATGGAAGAAAGAGGTTATTTGGGGCTCCAGTAGTGAGCTTAAAATTGAAAGTGTTAAAAAATCCTGTCTCAAATAGATCAATCAGGCCAGCATGAGGCTAACAGTAGTAACTGAGAGAAAAATCTATAAAAAGTGGCCATGAGCAGCAGTGCTGGATTCAATAAGTAAATCTGTGAACCTGTGCAGAGGGTGGGAGGGAAAAAACGGCAAAGATAGGGATGTGGAGGAGGAGGAGGATTAATAAGAAAAGCGAAGAGGAAAATAAAAGGAACTTAGAAGGAGAAGAAGGAAAGAAAGGAGAGAGAAAATAGATCAAGGAACATTATTAGGAGGAATCAAGAGTATATTTTATGTCCCTACGGGTAAGACAGTGGTTCTCAACCAGGAATGACTTTGACCCTCAGGGAACACTTGGCCATAAATATCTGGAGACATTTTTAGTTTACACAACCGGTGGGAGTGAGGAGTGCCACTGGAAACAAGTGAGTAGAAGCCAGAGATGCTGCTGAATATCCTACAACAAACAAGACAACCTCTACAACAAAGAATTCCCTGGCCCGAAATGTCACCAGTGCTGAGGCTGAGAAACCCTAGGGTTAGGCAAGACATCTGGCTACATTGTGTCTGATAAAGTAAGTTTATTTAAAATAAAAAGTACTCAACTTCGAAAAGATATTTGGTTGAACATTCGAGAATTATTTCAGAGTAGGAGATTAAATCAATAGAACAACAGAATGAGACTTACCTCCAAATTGCTTTTTCCAGTTACAGGGGATCTTACACCTCTGGGTCTTCATGGTTTGTTTGCACTCAGCTCCGGTCCGAGTGCCCTCTCGTGTGCCCAGCCCACAATCTCCACTGGTGGGCACGCACACACTCCACTGCCATTCTCCACAGTCAGACTTCTTCACTTTTTTTTCTGCAAGGAAGGAAGAAAAAATAATCAGCACTCCCAGATATAATTAAGTTCATCCCTGAGCACTTTAATTGCAGGGTCTGTGCTTTTTACCTCTATCCTTACAGTCCAGTAAATGGTAGGAACATGGCAGATGTTAGCCAAATGTTTGAATCAATGAATAATCAAGAGAGGAGAGAAAGAAAACAGAGGAAGGAGCTAGAACTAACATTAACTTAGTTCTCACTATGCGCTAGAGACTGTGCTAAATTATTGACTGACATTTTTTAGACGCAAACATTTCTACAAAAGAAGAGATGGTCCAAAACAGGTAAGCCTAAAAAAAGAGAAAACATTCTGCAAGAGATAACAGTTGTCAGATTAGCCATTTCAATGCAAGTTGATATTCCTTCTCTGTCTTGTAGATGGAATGGCATAATTGAAATATGGTGGATCACAGACTTAAACAGACTCCCAGTTCCACAGCCTACTTAGGACTTTGGGAGTGGCACAGGGAAGGTGCTTCATCCTCTCCAGGCTTCAGTTTCTCCCTTTATACATCTGAGATTTAAAAACAAAAAACAAACAAACAAAAAAACCTTCCATTGAGGAAGAGAGAGAACATAAATAAAGCATCCGATTTCTGGTCAATGTTCTATATATAGTAGCCACTAACTTGATCATTATGTTAATGATCATCGTCATCTAAACTCCAGGACTTACACTGAGAGAAAAATACGAGGGGATGTCTCTTAGGTTCCTCTAAATAATTAGGGGAAAAAAGGAGGAAGGAAGGAAGGAAGGAAGGGAGGGAGGAAGGAAGAAAGAGGTAGATGGGCTAGATGGACATAAATCAATGAAGGATTTTGCCTTCTCAGTCCTACTGCTTACCTGGTTTCTCCTTCTTCCCTGCTTCAGCAGTGTCCACAGCTGCCAAAATGAAAATGAGTGCCAAGAAGGCAGCTGCAAATTTTCGACGCTGCTGCTGGTACTGTGGAGACAGCATTCTAGGAATAAACAGAGAAACAAAAGAAGGTAGCATTAACCTAAGTCTGGGAGCAAGACTCATTGAACTCCCTGATGAAAGGCTCCACTTTCCATTTCTGGAATGTTAGATTTCAGCAAGATTCATATCAATTGTCTTGGGCAGAATTTTATCTTTTTTCACCAACAGCCACTGAAACAAGTGCTCTTCTGTAATCAGACACATATTCACTGACAAAATGCAACAGTTGTACACATAAGATTTTGCAACCATTTGCCAAGTACGACTTGGGAATAATGGAAGTGAAAGAATTTTGAAGGCATGTATTTGAGTACACTCCTACAGGAATGATGCTGATAGCATCACTTGGTAATATCTACAATTACAGCCATCTTCAAAATTCCTGACGATTCCTAGAAACAACCCTGATGTTGCAGTCCACAAGGTTAATTTGAATGGACATGATGAACAGAGTATCTATACAAGTGTATGTTTATAATTCACCTTTGGATGCATTCATAATGCCCAACATCTCTGATTTTTTAATCATTTTCTTTTTTTTTTATTTCAGCATATTATGGGGGTACAGATGTTTAGGTTATGTATGTTGCCCTTGCCCCCCCTATTTTTAATCATTCTCCATGATCATTACTATCATTTTATCATTATTCTATTATTTATCAATCTACAGCAGAGTGAAGCCCAGAGTAGAGCTGGCACACTCGTGATATATATCAAACGCACTCACATGTGCTAAAGATTCTCTAATTCTAGTATACAGTGAAGCCTTTACACTCACTCATAATTTGAAATTTTCCACATTTGATGTGAATCAAAATCCCAAGATAGCACTAGAAAGACTCTCCTAGAATTGGAAGCCACTCACAACAGCCTAGTGCCAATATGGTCATCATGTCCAAATCCCCCTTGCGGAAGTCTCAGTTCAAGCCCCAGAACAACCTACTTCCCTATGGCTATGCCACGTCATTGGCTACAGCAACTTGTCTGGCAGTTATTTATCTCCATCTGCTGTGTTAATGATGTTTCATACTTAATATACAAATGACAGTGATGACCTGTGCCCATTAGCTTTGAGGATATTTTTTCCAGAAGTGGTAATAGATTAGTTTATTTTTTAAATTTTTTTTTCAAAATATAATATTAAAGGAGTACAAATGTTTTTGTCACATGGAAAGACTATATAGATCAGTTTAAATGTTTTTACATTTTCTTTAGTGTAAACAATAAAAACTTTCATATCTGTGAGGGATTGAGACCATTCTGTTCTGTGATTTATTTTTATCATTCAGAAATATCTGTGCAATGTATCCTCATCACAAATTTGTCTCCTCTTCTGTGACATTGGACATGCTTTCCCTTATTAGTGGTTTTTTTTTTTTTTTGACTTTGGATTCTTTTGTATGGACACAACATATTTTACTTACTAATTAAAATTAATATTTTGGTCATTCTGTTTTTTCACTGAGTCACAAGCCCTTTTTATTTACTCACCATCTCTAACGTTTTCTACAATCTAATATTGGATGTTTTGGTCTTTTTCCTAATGCTAAATTCTTATAATGATATACTCCATGGACAGTCACACAGAAAAGTTCCTAATGATTCTGAAGCTTTTCCTGTGCCTGTCATTGGCATGAACGACATGAGAAGCCAGTCTAGACTTACTGGTTTACAAGCTGTCTCAGAGTTCTAGGAGTTGAGTATTTTGGTGCATCTATACTACTATACATTTTCATAATATATTAAAATATCATTTAAAATTATTAAGTATAAAAGTCAACCAAAGTGGAAGTTCTCCAGCTTTTTCCAAAGGCTGGCTGAGAGCCTTCTTCCACTGACTAGCCACTTTGGAGGCAGAAACTCTTCATTGGAGTTTTCTGAAAAAGCAAATTAATTTTTCAATTCAGAACTTTTAAATGCTAATGTATTTCTTTCCAAGTTAGAATTTGCCCCCTTGTCCAAAAATTACCTACAAATATCATAAGTATTTAGACTGTTGTCAGCTATATTGCTGTGAGAGTTTGGAAATTCCCACAGCCCTTGAGAGAATTTTCTGACCAAGCAACGGAATGGTCCTCAACGGTCCTGTGACAATATCTTCCACAGGAGGAGAGGTCAGAGGCATCTCGGAGCCCACTGAAGACACATGGCTACTTGACAGAAATAGAAAAAACCCTTTCTGCCATAAATAAAACAATAACACACACACACGCACACACCAGAGTTATTAATAGAAAGGGGCTATCACTGGTGAGTTTTAACCTCAGCATTTCTAGCTTCACATCACTAAGCTCTTACTTTTCATCATTATTTTCAAAAAGATTTCTCTTAATCAAGTTACATTCACTTATTTTGAGGAAAAAAACTCACACAAGCCAAAATTCCTAATCATCTAAATTTTTGAGTCATAGAGTTGTCTACTACAAAAGTTATTATAGCCGGAATATGAGCTGAGTGGAAAGAGGGAAGGTAAGAATTGTGCAGGAGTTGGAGAGAGAGTAAAACTGAAATGCACTCTCTCCGCTTCCAATATTTATTCATAACAATTCATGATCATAAGAAGTAGGAAAATGATTGATTTCAGCTCTTAAATATTCTAAGGAAGAAATGCACACGAGTCCAGGTGTAGAGTGAGTCTTCTGTGTAAAATATGTGATCAGCAACAGCTTTGAGTGGGGGAATATCTTTCTTCTCAATCTCTGCTCCACTCCCTCCTATTTTTGCCTGTCATTCTACTTAAGCCTATATTTTGATAGCTTAGGTTTTCTGGGTAGAGAAAATGAATAAAGATTATTTAAAAGAAGAGAGAAAGGGGAGTTAGAAATGCAGTTCTTAAAATTATCCAAAAATGTAAGTGTGCCCACACAATACCCAATTAGACTGCGTGTGCCTTGCTGCTGTAGTAAATACTTGAGTAATTAGGGTATGTGTAGATGACAGTGCCCTTGCTTGTGATATTCACATAACTGATAGTTTATTTGCCAAATGTCTACAGTTTAACCCTGCCTGTTCCCCAACAAACAGGGTGCCAAATAAGTGCAGACGCAAAAACATCGACCTTAAGGAAGTGATGGGGATCATGACATATTTTACACACCAAGGAAAATGAAACAATGTGGGAGAATAAGGCTTACTAAATGAGCTCAGTGCCCTTGAATAATTTACTTATTTCTCATCCCATTTTTCTGTTGCCATCATTCTTCTACTTGCCCTTATGACTTGATTTTATAGGATTTAATGATTAAGTTGAAGACAGCCATAGATGGGTGCTGGTGCCTGGATATTCTTGAGTTATCTCAATGAGGTCTCAAGGTCAATGATTAAAAGACATTAAAATGTAAAAAAGTCTATTAATAATCTAATTTTCTTTTCCTTATAAATATAGTAATATTTTCACTGAGATGCCAAAAGGTTTTGTTTGTTTGTTTTTTTTTAAGTGCAATACTTTTCCTAACATACAACTTGCTGTTGTTCATGATGGGTCAATATTCTCAGATAATTATGGGCCCTTTTCTTTGCCTATTTTCAATATTTGCTATTTTATCTCAATCCTTTTTACATTTTCTTTTAAAGAAATTGCTTCTCTTACCTTTTCTTTATCTTAAGGTGTGATCTGTGTTTATGCTTGTGTTCCTTTTTAGTCTTCATTTCTAAAATATTTTTCTTTTATTTCTAATTCTTACCTGAATTCTGTCACCTCATTCCTGAGTTTTTTTAATTATGATTTATGATGTTCTTTTACCTTTTATATCATTTCTCTAACATTTTCTAGCTCATTTTGAAACAATATGTTATAAAGAATTTTGTTTTGTTCTGTTTATGTTCAATAATTCTTTCATTGCCTATAGGGATATTAGTCTACTTATTCTCTTTATTCTAGCCTTTTCAGTTATTTTTGTATGAGATTTGACTTAATACATTTCTCTTGCTCATATTTATGTTCAGATAGCTTTTCTAATTTCACAAAATCCATTCTTCTATTTTTTCCACATAATGGTTAAAATACTGCAGCTATCTTTCTGCGATTTCCAGGTTCAGTTTTCCTCTTCTTACTTTTATCTGGACTTTCCTTCCTTTTCTTTTGCTTCTATAGTTGCCCCCATGGTCAATTCTGATTTTATTCCCAGTAGTTTATCCTCACTGTAACTTCCTGTCCTGGGAGGGAGTCCCCATGGCTCAGCTTTTATTCTGAAATTGGCCCACCAGGACTTGTGGTCCCCACGGCGCTGTTGGGGGTTCTCCCACTGTCAGGTTTGTAGGTTATTTTGTTGCTTCCTTGTGCCTTGTTTTGTTCAAACACCAACAGCACACAAGTCTGGTGGTTATTAGTGGTTTGCTCTCATTCACTGTATTTTCAGGTTTGTGGGAAAGAATCTGTCCTGGTTTTGCTTTAAATCTTGCCCTTGGGTTTCGGTTTCGCTGTCAATCAAGCTATTCCATTTGTTTTTATGTGAGGATTCAGGAATATCCTAAAACCATCTTGACACCTTTTTCCTCCCAAAACTGACACGTGATTTCATTATACATTTTGGGAGCATCTACCCTATGCTAGCCATTGAGCTATATTCTCAAAATATAACAGTGACAAGTGATAAGACAGAGGTTTGGCTTGTTCTCATGGAGCCTGCACTGTAAAAAGTTTAAGTGACAAGTAAAGCCAATTATAATTCATTATTCTGTGATAAGTACAGAATGTCATGAAGTGTAAGGAAGGGTAACTATTTTGCATTTCCCTTTCTTGGTTGTAAATAAATTTAGGACAGGGATTCAGTTAAGGCCAATGATTTAATTTCCCTGAAGTTCCTTATAAAGCAAACAAATCCACCTATAGCTAGAAATTCTATTATGGAGCATCAACTATTATTGTTCCCTTGATTATTTCAGTCACAGAATCGAATGTCTATGTTTTTATATTTATCAGAAATAATTTTAATTTAGTTTAAGGATGACCAGTCCTGACTTCATCAGTGAGGATCAGTACAGCCCATCAGAACAATGTTTATTCAGTTAACAAATGTTTATGGTACTTACCATATTCAAGAACCTGTTTTAAGCACATCACAAATATTGACTTATGTTAATATTAACTGAAATTTGAATCATTACCAACTGTGTATCAGTTTATTAAATTATTCAAAAACTGTATATTTGTAAGAGTTGAATTCTTTGTGGCATAAACTGTTCAAGGCAATGGAGATAAGGAGCTTAAACGACATAGACAAGATTCCTGACCCTATGATGCTTAGTTAGTGGGCAAGCTAGAAAATAGCAAGAAAACAAATAGACAAGTAAACAGATTCATAAACAAGATAATTTATGATTGTGGTAAATTGGTGAGAAAAATTAAAAATGATGTGATAAAGAGTAATTCGAGGAGGACTATTTAGGTAGGTGCGTCTCAGATGGCCTCGCGCATATGACTGAGAAAGAGCCAGCGAAGTGTGCTATCTCTTACTGACAAATATTTTGCATCACAGGCCCCCAGCTATTATTTTTCCTTCCTCATTTTTCTTTTATGAGACTGAATGGTCATGCTTTTGTCTCCAAGCTTTTGTAATTCTGGAATTCAGTAATTGGCCATCCATTTCTCCTTCTCCTGATTGACCTTATTCTCCCCACTCTACTGCAAACTCTGGATCCACTTAATTTTCCTACTTTGACCAACATCAAACTATTTCTCACTTGTATTGGCTCACTAATAGGCAACCTGGTCAAACCTGAAATCTTGCCAGTTTATAATCTGTACTAATATGTCATTTCATAATTTTAAATTGAAACCCAACAAATAAATAATAGTTTTTAAGAAATGTTTACCTTACCCAAGAAATACAATGGCTCTACTTTATTTATTTAAACATGATATCACACTGTCCTTTTCTCATGTTTTCTGACTTAGTAACATAGTCGAAAATCCATTTTGACTAAAAGCATGTAGCCTTTCACCTCTGCCCCCTATTAATCTTTACAAGAATGTGTAGGTTTCTGGAAAATTGCCCTCTACTTTAAATTCAACTCTAAATATACAGAAGAGTGCAGGAAAGAGAAAGGAAAAAATAAATCAACTGAAAAACGTATTCAGAGGAAATGCATTTGGTTTTTCCTTCATGACATGATGGTGATTGTAAAAGTATGCTTGTTCAATTATTTTGGGATGTCAAGTAAGTTCAAAAGGGACTTGGGTTGTTTGTATTATTCCTTTATTATCTTAATTTATTATAATCAAAAGGAAATGGAGACTGACTTTTAGAATTTTCTAGTTTCCTCCTAATTCTTCTTATATCTCTCTGCTGCTACTTGGTATGGAGGAACAAGTAAGAATTTTGGAGGAAGTCAGACCTGAGGTAGAATCCCAACTCCGGCTAGGTAATATGAAGCAATACATTTAATTTCTCTGAAACATATTTTCCTTAGGGTATAGTATCTCCCGCACAATGTTTTGGGATCAGAGATTATGTATGAAGAGTAAAGCCGCACAGTGCCTGGCACACGGCTGACCACACTGTCCTTTCCCAATATGCTTTCCTAACTTACACTGCAGCCTCCTTGCTCCTTCATCTGTCACTGCACTAAGGCAACACATGAGCATCTCGGACAGAATTTCCCTGTAATACATTACAAACCACTGAATTTTCACTGGGAAAAATGGCAATCCAATTCACCCCTCCAGCAAATTGTTGTACTGTCTCCTAACTCACCTTCCTGGTCTCTTTCTTGTTTTCTTCTAATCCATACCCGTCTGAAGCCAAGATGTCTGGACTGTCCAAAGCTTTCCTTCTCAGAGGCACTGCTTTCACTGTGTCCTCTCCCTTCCTGTACCCAATCCATGTTTCTTTAGCTAGAAAAAAGTACTTACGATTCTTTAAACTTAGAAATGTCACTTTGATCAAATGGTCTTTTGCTCACAGTGTCCCATGTGTTGGAAGTTCTTTCCCAAACCCCTCTACCTGGCAAATCTTTATCACCTTCCAAGGTTTAGCTCAAGAATTTCCCTCCCAATGAAGCCTCTGTCAAGGTAATAGTATCTTCTATATCTTTGGAACACACCATACCATGCCCATTCCGTGGACTCTCCTCATTCACAACCCTGAATGTGCAAGTGGCATATTATTGATTCCATAAAATGTAGCACATAAAATGGAAAAGAAAATGGCATGAGCTCCCTAGACCATTATATCTAATAACTATCACTTCTTTAGACTCCTTCAATTTCTCTTCCTTCATTATCAGTATTAGCAGTTTACTTTCTTTTACAGCTATTTCTTCCTCAAAAAAGAAATTCAAATTAAGTTAAACTAAAATCACACATTATAATTGTGATACACAAAGTAAGTAGAGAATAACAAAGCTATCCTGCAAGACAAATACTAAAAAGTCAACTAAAGTTCCTCCATAGCTAATTGGCTGGTTTCCACACACCAGTAAAGAAGGAAATTCTCATATTAGGAAAACTACCAGCAATACAAGCCATGGACCTTTGAGGTCCTATTAAAATAACTGATATTCAGACTAGACTCTTCTGATGAAATTCTATCAAAAGCTTTTGTATAATAGTTTAATTTTCTGTGTTTGCATGTGTGATTGTGATTGTGTTTGTATACGTGTATACATACATAAAATAGTGTGCATATACACAAACACTTGTATATATAATAGCATACATGCATATATACAAGCATTACATACATCTTCCTTCAGTACTCAATGTATCCTTTAAGACAGTAGTCCCCAACCTTTTTGGCACCAAGGACCGGTTTCATGGAAGACAGTTTTTCCACAGACTGTGGGGTATGGGGGAGGTGGAACTCAAGTGGTGATGTGAGCAATGGGGAGAGGCTGTAAATACTGATGAAGCTTCACCTCCTGCTGTGTGGCCCAATTCTAACAGGCCCCGGACTGGTACCAGTCCATGGCCTGGGGGTTGGGGACCATAGCTTAAAGGGACAGAACATTATCTTTTTTTGGTTCATTTGTAAGGTTCAGAACAGTGCTTATATAGCCATTTATATATTTGTTATATAAATGAATAACACTGAAAACTAGAGGTGAGAAGTAAACAGAAATGTAAAAAGACATCCCAGGGGATCTGCAGAGCACTGGACATTATCTTCAACAGTACCTATATGATATTTTAATTCTTTTGCTTTTAAAGCTAAAGGATCTTGATTTTAGAGTAGCTCATTTTTAAATTTAAGTCAATTTTCTCCACCTTGCTTACGAAATACAGAGAATTGTTAAAAGTAGTTTTCTTCTAACGTTACAAGCCAAAAAGTCCGTTTGGCAAATATTCCATTTTTATTTTCTTTCCACTATATAAATTTACTTAATAATGTTGATTTTTCTCTTGTCACTCTTCTTTCTTTATTTTCATTAACCCTTCTGCAAGTGTCACATGGTTTGACCATTGCCTTAGATCCCTACAGTCTCACAGAAGCAGGCATTATGTTATGATGGAATCTGTTGCTAAAGCAGCAACTCACTTTGGCCTTTTTGAGTGGCTTCGTTTAAACACGAAGCCGAGAAATGAAAGAGTCCCAGGTACATGTGTATACAACCTCAGGTGTACCCTGCTTGGAGCACAGAAACGAATTCAACAGTGTTTCATTTCTGATTTTCACAAAGTGTGTATCAATTAGATTAATCAAGTAGGGCATTTATTTAATTTTGGATGACTCCGTGTCTCAAAATAGGGAATTTCAGGCTGAAAAATGTCAGTTGCATGGTGGCACCTGCTAGAGAAGTGTGATGTTCTAGGTCATTTGCCTTAGGCCTTCATTGACCAATTTTTAGAGTACCTACTAAGGGCTGGGTCTGCACTGGGGAATGGGAATATGTGAAATGGCTGTGATACAGCCTTCTCCCTAAAAGCTCTTGGTCTGATTTGGAGAAAAATAGATAAACAAGTATTATGATTCACTGTGGCAAATCTGAAAAATTATACACCCAGTGCTTTCTGAGTACGTAAGCCCAAGTGATTATTTTCCTGGGCAGGATAGAGCATGGTAGAGGGTTGGAAAATATCTTTTATCAGTTTTTTGAAAATAAAAAGTAGTTGAAGTCTTCTGAGTGAGAAAGGGAGGCAAGGAAGGAAACTTCAGGGGACCATGTAAGCAAATACATGGAAGTGATGTTTATATTATCCTGGATAGAGCTGGAGCCCATTCTACTAAGTGAAGTATCCCAAGAATGGAAAAACAAGCACCACATGTACTCACCATCAAATTGGTATTAACTGATCAACACTTATGTGCACATATAGCAGTAACATTCATCGGGTGTTGGGCGGGTGCGAGGGGGGAGAAGGGGATGGGTATACACACATCTAATGAGTGAGGTGTGCACCATCTGGGGGATGGGCACACTTGTAGCTCTGACTCAGGTGGGGCAAAGGCAATATATGTATCCTAAACATGTGTACTCCCATAATATGCTGAAATAAAAATAAGAAATTAAAAGGAGGAATAGAAAAGAAAAAAATATTCAGTGACGAAATGTTGTTGGAGTATACAGTGTACAGTAACAAGAAACAGTGAATGGACCTCAAAAGAACGAGGAAATGAGCTAATCCTGGGAGCTATAAGGGAGAGACACAGAGTCACTAAGTAGGGCAGTGAAGAGGCAAAAAAAGACCATCAAGAGTGTAAAAGGTTACACATGTCGACATGGCTAAAACTGGACTTCCCCACCAAGGGGTCAGCCACGATAGTCAATAATTCATCGAGATATCCTTTATTTTTTTTTTGTTTTTTTTTAATATTTTTATTTCAGCATATTATGGAGGTACAGATGTTTAGGTTACATATGTTGCCCTTGCTCCCCCTCCCCCTCAAGTCCCAGTTTCAAGGATGTCCATCTCTCGGATGGTGTGCATTGCACTCTTTGTGTATGCATATACCCGTCCCCTCCTCCCCCTCCCCCCTGCCCGACATTCAATAGGTGTTATTCTTATATGTGCACTTATGTGTTGATCAGTTAATACCAATTTGATGGTGAGTACATGTCGTGCTTGTTTTTCCATTCTTGGGATACTTCACTCAGTAGAATGCGTTCCAGCTCTATCCAGGAGTATACAAGAGGTGCTATATCACCATTGTTTCTTAAAGCTGAATAGTACTCCATGCTATACATATACCACATTTTATTAATCCACTCATGTATTGATGGACACTTGGGTTGTTTCCACATCTTTGCAATTGTGAATTGTGCTGCTATAAACATTCGGGTGCAGGTGTCTTTCTCATACAGTGTCATTTGCTCTTTTGGGTAGATGCCCAGTAATGAGATTACTGGATGGAATGGTACTTCTACTTGTATCTCTTTGAGGTATCTCCATATTGCTTTCCACAGAGGTT
>CAUYSK010005410.1:0-22528 GCA_963575035.1 Avahi laniger | reverse complement strand
TGTCGTTAGCAGGTTGTTTTTTCTGTTGTTCAGTGGTTTTTTTTTTGTTTTTTTTTTGTTGGTTTTTTGTTGTTGTTTTGTGTTTTTTTGGGAGGCGTGTAGTGTGAGTGTGGGAGGTGTGTAGGGTGGGTGTGGGAGGTGTGTAGG
The DNA here is from genome assembly GCA_963575035.1 of Avahi laniger. NCBI lineage: Eukaryota > Metazoa > Chordata > Mammalia > Primates > Indriidae > Avahi > Avahi laniger. The sequence goes on along the minus strand of CAUYSK010005410.1, from coordinate 22,381 downwards.
GTGAGTGTGGGGAGGCGTGTAGGGTGGGTGTGGGGAGGCGTGTAGGGTGAGTGTGGGGAGGCGTGTAGGGTGGGTGTGGGGAGGTGTGTAGGGTGAGTGTGGGAGGTGTGTAGGGTGGGTGTGGGGAGGTGTGTAGGGTGAGTGTGGGGAGGTGTGCAGGGTGAGTGTGGGGAGGTGTCCAGGATTAGTGTCGGGAGGTGTCCAGGGTGGGTGTGGAGAGGTCTCTAGGCTTTGCATCAGGAAGGATCCACGGTGCTAGTAAAGTCCTGCTTGTTGATGTGTTTGGTGGTCCATGGGGGTGTTCACTGTATGTAAATTCATTGACACGAATTTTACTTCAGTATAAATTATACTTCAGTATAAATATTAAAAAATAGCTACAGCTTCCATGTGACACGGAAATTCCCTTTCAGCGGGCGGCAGAAGCAGCCGTCCCGCAGGCACTGGAACCAGCGCTTCAGGGCGACCTTCCGGACCGAGCAGGAGGCGTCTGCGTTCCTGTGCGCCAGGGACACAGAACCGCCTGGGCTGTCCCGGGTGCCACACAGCAGCAAGAGTAAGAGCAGCCCGCAGATACTCTCTCTGGACTGTTGGGGTTCGACTCAGTGTGAGCACTGCTTTTCCAAAGAGTCCGGCACATAGGGGAACCAGATCCCCCATGGGCCTGGGGTGACTTTCCAAATGTCCCTCATAGTCAGAGTGAAGAATGATATCTACCTGACAAGGCAGGTGCTCATATAATTTATCATCAAAATCGGGACACTTTTGAAAGTGAAAGGGAGCTCAATGCATAATGCTGCTGGGACAAGTGTAGGTCACCTGGGCTGGGGAGGCCAGAACAGACACTTCCCCTGCTGTGGCCTGGGGTGGGTTCCTAGAAATAACATAAGAAGCTGAGCGTGGAGCAGGGGGCACAGGAAGTAGCAGTTTCCTTCTCAGTGCTTCCCTGAGGGCTATCCTCCGGGTAGCGAGGTTCTAGAGCAGTGGTTCTCAACCTTAGCTGCCCACTGGAATCATCCAGAAGCTTAAAAACCATGAATGCTGATGGGACTGGCCTGGGCGACAGCCTGGGCATGGGGAATGGCAAACTCCCAGGTGACTGCACTGAGCAGTTGAACAGGAAGCCCCCTCTTGTGCAAATGATGCTTGTCCCCTGCTCTCTTCAGCCACCATCCACACACTCTCTCTCTCTCATTGTGCTAAACATACATACCACAGAACTTTCCATTTTAACCATTTTTAAATCTACATTTTAGTGGTATTAAGTGCACTCATGTTTTTGTGCAACTATCGCTACCATCCATCTCCATAACTATTTCATCTTCCCTCAGCTGAAATTCTGTCCCCATTAAACACTAATTGTCCATTTTCCCCCTCTCCTGGCCCCCGGCCACCTCTGCTCTACTTTGTCTCTGTGAATTTGCACGCACTAGTTCGCACCTCATGTAGATAGAATCACACAATGTTTGTTCTTCCATATCCGGTTTATTTCACTTAGCAAACGTCCTTAAGGTTCATCCATGATGTTGAATATGTCAGCATTTTCTTTCTTTTTTAAGGCTGGATTATACTCCATTGTATGCCTAGATCGTGTTTTGTTTATCCACCCATATGCCCAGGACGTTTGGGTGGTTTCCACCTTTTAGCTGTTGTGAATAACGCCACCGTGAACATGGGTGTGCAAATGTCTCCACAAGTCCGCGTTCCGGTTCTTGTGGGCGCACACTCAGAAGTGGAGTTGCCGGCTCATCACTCTTCTCTTCTTAATCACCATCTTCCCCACCACCCAACATATTTTTGTTTAAGACAAGTCATTTACTCCTAACAGAATCTTCCCGAATCCACATGAAGACTGGGATGAAGAGAACTTGCACAAAAGAAGGGAATAATATTTAAGTTAATGACCTCTCAACGAGCAAAAATCAATGGCAGATTTGCAAAGTCCCTGAACCCGGAGTGTTCTGTGCCTGTCGCAAGGGCTTTCGCTGACAGAGGCAGGTGCGTCAACGCCAAACGGCCAGGGCTCATCTGAGACCGATTCTGACAGGAGATGATGGTTTCCTGTCTGGGCTCATGGCTGGGATGTCTCCGAGCCATTGTTCCCCTGGAGCCCCCCTGACGCTGGGGGGTTGCGACAGATCTGGGAGGAAACGATTTTGACTTGATCTGCTTTGTGACATAAGCAATAAACTGAGGACTTTGTGGGGCCTCCCGGGACCCACGCTACCCCTGGTCAATGCCTGGCTGTCCCAGACGTGGGGAAGACCATCCTTCTCTTCCTTTAGGAGCAGCGCAACCCATCGGAGGCCAGAGGCTGCCGGAGAGAACAGGGATGACAGCATGCTCTTGGAGTTCAATGCTGATGTTTGCTCCCGAGAGGAATGCAATTCCCTGAGCACAGAAATTGAGTTCATTACTACACTAGGCAATGATGATCATCAACTATGGTAAAAATTAGCCGATCCTAACAAGGGAAGCCTTGATTAAACTGATTTCAGACTTTCTGTAACAGAGCCGGTCAGCCTTGAGGTACAGAGGAGAGCACCAGGAAGTGGAAGCAGGGCCAGGGGACAGCTGCTCCTGAACGGAGACTTTTTCGCATCCGTCTTTCAGGGTCCCTTTAACAGCCATGTCCTTATGACAATGGGCTTTCCTGAGCACCAGCCATGGGATGGGCTCTGTCCTGAGAGGCTGGATGTCTCATTGTCTGGAGCGTGGGCTCGGGCTGGGTCGGCATGTCTGTGAGCTCTTAGGAGACACTTCCTTCCTCAAAACCTTGGTGGGGACAATGTTAGCTGAGAGCAAGAGCCCACGCGATGTTCCTTATAAAAATGGCTTTACTGACGGCTGAACCAACATGTGCTCTGGTCCCCACGGCAGCCTGGGAAGTCCACGGACCATCTTCACTTACCAGCTGAGCAAATGGGGCTCAGGGATATCAAGTGACATGCTGCATTGGTTTCCTACTGCTGCTCTCTCACATCGTCACGAACGCAGTGGCGGCACAGTTACTCACTGGCAGTGCTACAGCTCCGAAATGCCAAAATTAAGGTGTCAGCTGGGCTGTGATCCCTCCGCAGGCTCTGGAAGAGAACCCGTGTCCTTGCCTTTTCAAACTTCGGGGCTGTCCTCGTGCCTCGGCACGACCCTCCCCTAGTCGCTTTGCCTCTTTTCCTTTGTTCTCTGCTTTCCCTGCCACGTCGCCGTCTTCCTCTTCTGCAGTCGAATCTCCCTCCGCCTCCCTCCTAGAAGGACACTTGTGATTACATTTAGGGCCCACCCCGACAATCCAGGACAATCTCTCCATCTCAAGATCTCAAATGTACCCGCATCTGCAGAAGTGGGCACCTTATATGGCAAAAGGTAACTTACACAACATCAGACAGCGGCCAGGGCCTGGGGAGAAAGCAGTGACAAGACAGACACATCTCTGTGTGATGGACCTTATGTTTTGTTGAAGACAGACAATCACAGACAAATATGTAAACAAGAAGTCATAAAAATAAGCACTTTGCTGAGAACCGAATTGTACAGATGAAATAGAGAATGCCTGGGGGCTACTTCAGCTAAGCCGGTCAGAGACGGCCTCTCTGAGGAGGTGACATTTAAGCCGAGCCCTGAATAATGAGAAGTTATGCCAAGATCAGGACTAGAGCATTTCAAGAAGAAAGAATAGCTGTGCAAAGGCCCTGAGATGGGAATGACTTTCAGGTATTAAAATAGCAGAATTTCCTGCTCTAAAATTCTATTAATATGAGATTTTAAAAACACTTTATTATGAAATTTTTCAAACACATCCAAGTAAACAGAATATTAAAATAAACCCACAGACTCCGTTATCTGGTTTCAACAGCCATCAACACTCTGTCATCCTTTTTTTTTAAATCCCTGCCTACCCTGTCCCTAAGCTCCCACTTAATCATAGTTTTTTACAGTTCTCTTTTAGGATGAAATGTATATACACTGAAATGCATGATTCTTAAATGTACAATATAGAATGTCTCCATTTACTCTAGAAAGTTCCCTCCTGTCTCTTCCCAATCAATCTCCCCCCCATAAGATAACAAGTATTCATAATTTTTCCACCACATAATTTTTGCCCGTCTCGAACCTCACGTAAATGGAACCAGGCACTGAGGGCTCCTCTGGGTCTGCCTTCTTGCTCTCAGCATCCCGTCTGGGACATATCCATGCGGTTGTGTGGTCAGTAGTTTTTTCCTTTTTATTGCTGAGTTGTATTCCAGTGTCTGAATATGCCACAGTTGGTTTATTCATTCTCCTGTTGATGGACAGTTGGACTGCTTCCAGGTTGGGGCTATTATAAATAAAGCTGCTATAAACATTCTTGTCCAAATCATTTCGTGGACATATGTTTTCATTTGGCTTGGATAAATGCTGGATCATAGGATAGGTGTAGGTCTAACTTTATGAGAACCGTCGAAACCTTTTCCACAGTGGTTACGCTGCTTTCACTCCCATCGGGACTGTGTTTGACTGCCACACATGCTCACCAACACTTGGCACCTCCAGTCGTTTAAGATGTAAGCCATTCCAGAGAGTATGTAGTGGTATCTCAATGTGGTTTTATTTCATGCTTTCCTGATGACCAGTGATGCTGGTTATTTTTCATATGCATATTGGTCATTGATACATATTCTGTCTTGAACTCTTTTTTGAAATTGGCTGCCTAGCATGTCTTATCATCATTGTTTGAGGAGTTCTTTTTGTATGCTTGACAGAATTTCCCCATCAGATAGGATTTGCGGGTATTTTCTCACATCTGTATCTTGCCTCTTCGTTTTTTCTGTGTACGTTTAAGATTTTTTTGTAAAATTTTGAATAGATTTTATTTTTTAAAGCAGTTTCAGGTTCACAGTAAAGCTGAACAAAGGCACAGAGATTTCCCCAAAACCCCCTAACACGCGCACAGCCTCCCCCGTCATCAGCATCCCCCACTAGACTGGTAAACTTGCTACGACTTAGGGTCTATGTTGGCACATCATTATCACCCCAAACCCATTAGGGTTTATTTACTCTTGGTGCGGATGCTGTGGGTTTGGACCAATATATAATAACATCTTCACTTTTTTAATGCGTCTTTTGATGAGTAGAAGTTATTAATTTTGATGAAGTCAAATTTATCATTTTTTTCTTATATGTTTATTGTTATCTGTTCTTGGTCTAAGGAACCGTCACAGTACATCTGCCTCTGCTCCTGATACAAGCTGTCACCTGATGCAGTAAACTGTGTTGTCCTAGGTAGTTCTGTAGCCTGTCTGCACGAGAGCAATGCGAGCCAAGACCCACCTTGCGTCTCCCAGACGCTCTCCAAATTGCCGGTGCTGGACAGACGTCCCAGGCAGTGAGCGGGCAGGGGACATCTTTGTTTCTGGGGAAGATCCAGTGTTTGAGAGGAGGAGCCCAATCTGAAGAGTCAAGCGTAGATGTCTAAGGAAGAAACAGGGAAAAAAAAAAACAGTTAGAAAATCAGTCTAGGTGGTTGAAAAAAGAACATTATTAAGGTCAAATTTCCAAAAATTGAATTTAAGTCATAAATAGCTCGCTTGGTGTGTTAGAAAACGTAGCCAACAAGGTAGAAGACTCACGGTGAATATTATGCACAAAACAAATGAACAAATAACACAGGGCACAGTCTTTCTAGCACTCAAAGAAACTTAACATTTTCATGTGTCTATCGTGACACAAATATATCCCGTTTCCACGCTGGCCTGTGTGTACGCGTGAAGTCCCGTTGACTCAAATACGGCTGGTTTTGCCTCTGTCTGGCCACCTCCCCCGCCCCCCTCAGCCATCTCAGGGAGCCCCCGCGGGTGGGGCACCTCATGGGAGGGCACAGTGGGTCCCTCGGGCTGCGCTTTTGCACGCCCACTACGCTGTGCCCTATTAGGGAACACCTCAAAGGCCAGGCCTCTTCAGTGGCTCATTCTAATCCGTCATACACTGACTCAGCCGTGGCTTTACCTCAGGACCGCGGCAGTGTCCCCAAAGCTCTGGGCCATGCAGAACACTCCTGGCCCCAAAATGTGCCCTAGCAGTGTCTTCTGCCTGAGCAGCCCCCTTGCTTCCACTCTTTCTGTCTGGCAAACCGTAGTCATTCAACAAGACCGAGTTCATACGTCACATTTATGGGACGTCTTCTCCGCTCTCATTCATGCAACTGTGGAAAAATTTAGCTTCCCCGACTTTAGAGACCAACAGCCTCGGGCCTGGTCTTCTCCACCACCTCGCAGCTGTGCGACACCCACGTCTCCCTTGCGTGTGAACACGAACAACGTGGCTGCCTTCCTCAGAGGCAGGGGTGAAGGTGTGTCAATACGGGGAGAGTTTAGTGCCTTGGCCCAGAGCAAGCACCCAATGGATTGCAGCTATTAGGATTGCAATGACATTTGTGGAGTTCAAGGACCCTAAATTGACAGCATTTGGCCAGGCGAATCACCTGACCAGGCACCACACAGTGCCTACTTTAAAAACGGAATCAGTTAATCTGTGAAAATGGGGCAGGGTTTAACCCCAACCCCAGCCTCCAATGCCCTCCCCACCAAAAGTGGACTTTGACTCCTCTTGAAAACCTCTCTTAAAGATTTAGCAGCCTGGACCTGTGTCCTTTAAGCGATCAGTTGCAGTCACCTTTCCACAGGGTCTGCGCACCCCAGGCCCCACCTTTCCTCCCTCCGTAGCAAGTCGCTTTCCCACTCCTGGCTCCGACTCACCGGGTGCTCAGCCTCAGGGTGCAGCTTTGCAGATGACACTCTTCCCACCGGGGGTCCCCAAGGGAGGAGCGACACCCCATTAGTCTCCCCTCCCTCTGCATCCCCTCCTCCAGGCCCTAAGCACTTCAGAGACAGAGACGGTGTCTCATTCATCCCTGTAAGTCCCTGTTTGTGACTTGACTAAAGTCTTCTTCTTTTTAAAAGTATATTCTAGTTTAATCTGATGTCACAAATTTAGCTCGGAGAAGACAAAAATGCCCAAATGATTGTTCATTTCCTGCCATATCCCGACAAAAAGACTTTACCTTAAGATGTTTTGTAAACACATTTTAAAAAGCAGTTAAATAGCACAGACCGGTAAATATATGATGAAATACAATTGCATGATTATGTTTTTGCTTGCATTCTTACTGTAAACTCAAATGGAAGAGAAGATGAAAGCTCCTTGATTTTTTAAAGTGTCTTTTAAAAACTATTATTTAATTGACAAATAAAATGGTGTATAGTTATGGTGTACAACATGCTGTTTTGAAATATGTCCATGTTGTGAAATGGCTAAATTGAGCTAATAATACATAATTGAGTATGTATTACTTCACACGCTCATTTTTTTGCGGTGAGAACACTTAAAATCTATTCTCTTAGCAATTTTCAAGAGTGCAATGCATTGTTATTAACTACAGTCACCACGTGGACAGTGGATCCCTTGAACTTATTCTCTCCTGTCTAACTGAAATTTTGTGTCCTTTGGCCAACATCTCCACAACCCCCCGCGTCTCCCAGCCCCTGGGAAGCACCGTTCTCCCTCCTCTTTGCTTCTATGGGTTCAATGTTTTTAGAGTCCACATATAAGTGAGAAGGAATTAGAAAAGAAAAGAACAAACTAAGCCTGAAGTCTTCTGATTTTTAAAAAATCATCTCTCCCTCAGTAATCAGTCTCGGAAAAGACCAAAATATCTAGCGTACAAGAATTATATCAGCATGTTAGGAATGCATGAAAAAACATGGCAAGGGCAGAGAAATAGGATGCCCTTCCGCCCGGCCTCCCGGCCCTCCCCCTGTGCCGGGCTCGCCGTTTCCCGTGGCCAGAGCTCTCCATCTAAATGGTCACCACCATTCCTAACCAGCGAGATTATGACCTGTGGAAACAATAGGACATTATATTTGAATTAGGACAGTCCTGGACAATCCAGGGACACAGATACTGTTACTGTCTTTTTTCTTGGAAAAGGAGATGACAAATTAAAAAGGGAAGAAATTTAAAAGCCTGGCAACATCAATTTTTGATGTAAGCAATCAAACTTCTCACTGACGGCATGTGCTCTCCGGGGATACAGAGGAAAATGGACATCTTAGCGATCCTCATGATATCGATAACTTAGAAATGGCCGAGAAACTGGTCAGCGGGAGAAATGATAAGTCAACTGCGCGATGTTTGTGCAGTGGACTCTCAGTGACAGCTAACGACCCAGAGCTGCCCGTATCACAAACACTGCATTGAATGTGGACTGCAGAAAGATGTAAATATCACCATGCTGTTTATGCAAGGCTCGAACACACACACACCTGAAAGCCGTAGAATTCCAGGCGCCTGTCTAATGTGGAGACCTGCCTGGGAATGACAAACAGTAGGGCCACCTTCAGAGAAGGTCGGAGTCTAATCGAAGGGGCTAGCCAGGGAGATCCGACCATATCTGCAGTGATTTATTTCCCTAAAAGTATCTGCGAAACAAATCAGATCAAATGTTGGGTTTGACAGTGGCAAGTGGTGGCTAATGAGTGTTTAGTATATTATTGTCTGCACTATAATGTCTGCTCGAAATATTTCCAAATGAAAACTAAAGAAACGTTAATTCATCACCTACTAGATGTCAGGCTATGATATATGCATCACTCACCTTAATTAAAATATCCTGTGAGGGAATTATTCCTATTTCTGTTTTATAAGTGGGGAAACAGAGGTTTCCAGGCATTCTGTGACTTGCCAAGGCCAACACAGCTGGTAGGGCTGGAGCCAGGTCTCCAGGCTGAGTTTGCTTATTTTTAAAATGCATGTTCTTTCTGCTACAGCCACAGCCTCTAAGACAAACTGTTTCCATGCGCCTGTCTCCCATGGCTAAGCTCTCCTCCCACTCCCTCTTCAGATCTCTGTTCCTGGCTCTCCCTGCCCCCTGGCACCAGGCCCTGCCTTCTGCTCTCACCCCCGTCATTCACCTGGCGTGGCTGTCCTCAGCCTAGCAGAGCAATCAGGAGTCTCTGGTTTAAGAGTAAAGAGTCTGACTGCACCTGGTTGTTTCTAGATCCCACTGAGCAGGCTGCCGGGGTCCCCTGCCATATGGACACTGGGTACCTGTGGGCTCTGGCTAACGCCCATTGGCTACCGCTAAGGCCATTGGCCCTGCCTTGCCCCATCACTGATACTCTTTCTTCTCCCTCAAATCCTCTTGGGAACCTGGCGACAGAATCCTCTGTCCTTGTCCTGTCTGTCTGTCTCCTGCAGTCCTCATTCAGACCACACCCTGGCTCACAGGGCTACATCCTCATCAGTCTTGGTTCCAGTCCTGCCATCTCCAGTCTATAACCCATATTGGTACTATTAGCCACAACGATCATTCAGTCATTCAACAAACATTTACAGAGGACCTGCTATGTGCTAGAGACCTTGAGTTTCCAAGAAGATATAATCAGTCCTGCCCTTGAAATAATTAAAATGTAATTTTCAAAGCTATCTTTCAAGGAATATGACACTTCTTTGCTTAAAAATGATCCATGACTTCCTAAGCCCATTGACCAAAGCTTCTGTGGGAGGTGTCTGGGAACAGGCATTTGTTAAGCCCTCCAGATGACTCAAACACTAAGGTCTGAGAACCCTGGCCTAAGAGGGTGAAGCCCAAGGCTTGTGGATTGGATGTGAAGTTGCTCAACAATCTGTCCCCATCAACCCTCCATTCTCCTCTTTAGCCGGCCCCCTCCCGGCTTCCTTGGTTTTGGTTACATTTACCTAGAGTAGATCATTCCTTTGAAGTGTCCCAGACCTGATCTGTTTCAGATTAATAATATTTCAGAAGTTAAATATGTTATCTCCCAAAGAGCACAGTAATTAAAAAAAGATGTGCTAAACTACATACTTAGATATATACATAAATGACAATATACCTTTTTCCCATCCACGGTTCATCCTAACACAACAGCTCTTTTCCTAAAATATACAGACTACTACGGACATCAACGCAGTGTGCATTTCCAGCAAGACGGCCATGCCATCGCTGTGACCATTGCTTATATTCACGCCACCTGATTTGCATCGTGCGGTTTGGCTGCTGTGACATCCATGGCCTGTGACTTCCCAGCACGGTGGATCATGCCAGTGCCACATGATGTGCACTAATGGAACGGTGTGCTTTTAAAATGGAGCACCACAAAAGCCATCCTAGGCCAATCCCATATCTGGCCATTTCCGGTGTCTGGACGTCTGAATGAATGATCTGCCTGAGATCCCGCAAACGAAGGGGGGAATCTGCTGGCTCGCACCGCTGAGTTGCCGCAGATGCTCATCCTTCTGCCTGAAATGTGTGTCCTCTTCCTGAGTTTTCCTGGCTGCCTTCTGTTTTTTACTGAAGTTGGCTCCTCTGCATGGCAGTGCTTTTCCTTCCCTCCTTTTTGCCCCAAAGCACATCCTCTTTTGTCAACTGAACTGCAGTAAGGAGGGCACTCGTTATTCTTTACCCAGGAACCCACTAGCTCCAGCTCCGTGTGCTCATGCAGGAAATCTAGTCCCTGGACAGGATCCCGAAATATTCGGGGATGTTCCATTCCACTAGAGTCTAGACTCTTGGTCAATTCTCCCTTGCAGTTTCAGAGATCCCTTTAACAGTCTCCACACATTCAATTACTTTTCCCTCCTCCTTTAAGAAAAACAGACACATATAGAACTATTGATTACTCCCAAGTGAGCCACAGCAAGATATGTGTGCACATTTTCTAGAAAGCTAAATTCACATGTGTGCAATAAACATAAGGTACAATGCTTGTAAAGTTCCTATGAGAAATGTGTGTTTAAAATCATGCAGCTGACACAAATGTCCAACCACTGATGGATGGATAAACAAAATGTGGTCTATCCATACAATAGAATATTATTCAACCATAACAAGGAGCAAAGTATTGATTCATTCTATAACTTGAATGAACTTTGAACATTATGCTAAGTGAAAGAAGCCAGACACAAGACCACATGTTATATGATTCCATTTATATAAAATGTCCAGAATCGGCAAATCCATAGGGATAGAAAGAAGACTAGTGGTTTCCAGGGTCTGGGGGAAAGGGAATGGGAAACGACTGTTTAGTAGGCGCAGGGTTTCTGTTTGGGGTGATGAAGATATTCTTAAGTCAGATAGTGCATGCCCTTGTGAATATACTAAAAAACACTGAATTATACATTTTAAAAGGGTGAATGTTATGCTATGGGAATTATACATCAATTAAAAAAATCCTGCAGTTACTAAATTGCTACTAAAGAATAGAAAGACAGTTGCTTATTAAGCCTGCCTGAAATGTGGTAATGGTCCAAAGATTGGGTGTCCCTGCCGCCAATCACGCCGGATCCAGGCGAGGTTACAGGTGGTACAGAACTCCTGCCTCCCTGTTTTGAAGCAGACTCCTGGTCGAGGGGAAAACCCTCAGGTCCAACCGTCCCCCCCGCCCCCCACCCCCCGCCACACACACGCACTAAAGTAGAAGGGGTTCATATAAGCTCAGAAATATGAAAATGAAGAAATCTCAAATGCAGTGAAGTAAAATTAGAGTGGCCACATGTCCCATTTGCCCAGGACGGTCTCATTGAGCATCTATTATCCCAGTGCAATTACTAGTGTTGCTGTGTGATAAAGCATTTGGTCATGAAAACCCGCAGAGGAAATAGCTGTGTGTGATGCCGTACCATACTGAACATAAAGTAAAGGGTAATGGAGTAACTCGCTGACCATCTTCTAAGTCTCTTTGTGTTCCGCGATGTCTATCTCAGTAGTTATTTATACAATAAGAATCAAAAGTAGGCAGAGCCTCGAAAGGGCTTTCATTCGGGCAAGTGCCTGACTCTAGTCCCCAAGGGCCTCGCCCACGCCAGCAAACGCCGGCTGCTGTCCTTCCACTGGCTGCTGCCTCGGGGTGAAGGCTGCTTTGTCTGCTCCCCGGATTGCATAGCCTCTGCCCTGTTGGATGACAGTTCTCTCACCTCGTCCTGCCACTGTTGGGCTTGACCCCCAAGGTGCAACAGCGCTGCAGCGCCCTCTGCAGGGAGGCCTGCCTGAAATGTGGCTTCAACTCTCCCTGGAACACTGCCTTCCTCAGAGACATCCCTATAGGTCAGAACCTGCTGTGGACACAGTTCAGGTTTTGTCCCAGGAGAAGGGGAGGAAGGGTGAAGAGGAGAGAGAAGATTTGCACACAGACGCTTCACGGAGAGGACCACCGCTTACCTCGTTGGCAGACCTGCCTGCGCCTTAGCTCTGGCCCCACCAGGAATATAATTTTATTTTGCTTGGTATTATGTGTTTATACATCTCTCCCCTCCACTTGACCCACTGAGGTTAGGGCCCATATTATCCCTGTATCTACATCCTAGCAGAGGGTCTGGCATATAAAGATGCTGAGGAATATTGTTTGAGTAAATGCATTAATCGAAGTTTAACTACTTAACTTTCTTCACCAAACAGGCACAGCTCTGGATTTATGAATGGATAACAAAAACGACTCCAATTTCTGTGGAAGTTCCATTCAACTATGGAAAGAGAGAAGAGTTTTGTTTTAAAATTGATTTCAATTCACAGAAGCAAGCAAATGTCTTCCATAACACTGTGATTACATTGGAAGAGAACCCAAAATGTGGTCTGCCTGGCCCAAAGCAGCGCACTCTAAATCCTACTCGTGGGTCGAACTAATGAGATAGGGAGTTTAACTCCATTCGTTGCTGAACATCAGAATTTGGCCATAGGCCATGGCTGGCATGTGATGTATTCCTTTTCCTCTGCTCCACCCAGAGACGCCTCCACAGCATGCCAAAGGTTAAGAAAGGGTGCACAGCTGCCCACTGACAGCCAACCAGAAAAGGTGCAGCATGCACATTTTCCCTTTTCTGGGAGAAAACAACTGTTTGGTTTTGCTTTATTTGATTATTTGGGTGGGGAGCTGGCTGCTACCCATGTGAAGAGAGGGTAAGATGCTCTGCTGTGGACTCCCATTATTTTTGCCTCCCAGCATGCCCACCTCCTATGAATAGTGCTTTTCCTTCTTTTAAGAATCATTCCTCTCACTCTTCCCATGATGGGGCTTCATCAGTAAAGCCATATTCTTCCAGGACTCTACTCTCTCACTTTCTAAGGGTTAGCCCTAGACACGAACTGCATCAACTAAAGTCCTTCCCCAGGACTAGAAAAACAGTAAAGGAAATTGTGAGTGTGAAGCTTGACAGAGATTGGGAGCCACGCTTATTGCCACATGGAGGAAAGGCAATTAAGTCAAGTTGATTAATATTTGTATTGTATATCTGTGTCAATCCTTTTGCTTTCAATCTATCTATGTCATTGAATTTAAAGTGAATCCTTTATAAGCAACATACAGTTGGGTTGTTATTTTTTACTCAATCTGCCAATCTCTGTCCACTGACTGGTGTATTTAGATCATTTACATTTAAGGTAATTATTGATATGCCAGCATTCAACTCTGCCATTTTGTTATTTGTTTTCTATTTGTTTCTTCTGTTTTTCATCCCTTTGTTTCTATTTGTTTGCCTTTCTGCAGGTTATTTGAGAAGATTTTGTGATGCCATCTTGATTTATTTCCAGTGTTTTTGAGCATTTCTTTGTATAGTTTTTATAGTCATTTCTATAGGTATTACAACATGTGTATATGACTTACAAGAGTCTACTGGTATAAATATTCTTCTACTGAAAGTGAAGTGTAAAAATTTTACTTTCATTTTGGTTCTGTAGAAGGAGGGGTTGGATAGTGGCCATATACAGATATTTATCTTTTAAATATCATCATCTTGGGTATCAGATAGTATTATAACTTTTGTTTCAGTCATCAAACATGATTTATAAAACTCATGAGGAAAAGGAAAATCTATCGTATGTACCCATTTCTCAGACTCTTTCTGTTGTTTCTTCCATGATCCCAATGCTCTGAGAATTCTCCTTTAATCTTTGCCTGTTTGAAGAATTTGCTTTAGCCAATCTTTAAGCTGGAAAAATATTCTTTTAGTTTTTCCTCATCTTAAAATGTTTGTCTTTATTCTTTATTCCTGGAAGATAGTTTCACTGGGTATAGAATATTTTCTTGACCGTTCTTTTCTTTTAGAGCTTGAACCATATTGTGCCACCTCCTTCTGGCTTTCATGGTTTCAGATGAGGAATCTGTTGTCATTTAAATTGGTGTGTCCCTGTAAGTCGGTGTCATTTCTCTCTGGTTACTGTTAAGATTCTTTCCCTACCTCTTCCTCTTTTTCTTCTTCCTCCCCTTCTTCTTCTTCTTCCTCTTCTCCTTCTCCTTCTCCTTCTCCTCCTTCTCCTTCTTCTTCTTCTTTTCAGAAGTCTAAGTAAAGTGTGCCTTGTCATAGGTTTATTTTGGTTTAAAAATATTTATTTTGGGATTTACTCAGTTTCTTGGATCTGTAGATTTATATCTTTCCACAGATTTGGGAAGTTTTTCAACCCTGCTTTCTCTCTCTTTGGGACTCTGATAATGTAAACGTTGTATCTTTTTTTTATTGTCCCAAAAGTCTCGAGGCTCTGTTCATTTTTTTGTTCTATTTTTTCCCTGTTGTGTAGATTTGGTGAATTTTATTGTTCTGTTCTCAAGTTTAATGTTTCTACCATTTCCACTCCAATACTGAGTCCATCCACCATATCTTTATTTTTGTCACTGTATTTTTCCATTCCATAATTTCCATTTGCTTTCTTTTTTCATAAACTCTGTTTCTTTGCTAAGATTTTCTATTTTTTTCATGTGTTTCAAGAACATGTGATTGTTAAAGCATTTTTATGGCAGCTACTTTAAAATCCTTGTCAGATAATTACAACGTCTTGGCATCTGTATCAGTTGAATGTTTTATCTCATTCAAGTTGTTATTTTGTGCTATTCTCAGTAGGACAGGTGATTTTTCTTTTTTATTGTATCTTGGACATTTTGTCTATTATGCTAGGAGACTCTGGGTTCTACTTAAAACTCTATTTATTTATTTTTAGCAGACAGTCCCTCTGTTTAAGTTTGGCAAGTGGGTCTCAGCCTACTTTTATGGGCTGTGGTTCCAATGACAGTTTAATTTTCAGAGCATTATTTTAGTCTTCGCTGTTGACCTGGTGCTTCAAGAGCTCTCATTGGTCCCTGCCAGAGCTGCCTGACGGGGCAGAAAGTGTTTCCCCAGGCTGGGCCACCTGGGTGCTTCTCAGTGGGTGAGGCATGTGGTGGGATCACACTGCTGCCTCAGGGCTGCCTCATTCCCTCTTGGCAAGGGAGGAGAATCTTGGCCCTGCAAGGACAAAGAGGCTTCCTGGGTCAGCATACCTCCTGTAGCTGGCTCTCTCCTATAGCTCCTCCTGCCTTCCTCAATATCTCAATGAAAAAGGGGTGTCCCAGGCCTGGCAGGGAAGAACACCTCCCTTGGCCATTATGTCTAGCAAGACTCCCAATAGTGTCGGTGCTGGAGGTGTCAGGCTCTCCTGAGGTTGTCAGACGGACTCCCACCCAATCAGGAGAGGAATGAGCCCAGCTGGCTGCCTTCGGTTGCTGGGTTGGAGGTTGGGAAATGCTGGGTCTGAGTGATCTTTCTCTGCTAAGCCGGGGGACGCAAGATATCCTATTGCCATCTTATTTCTCCAGTCTGGAGTTCCCAACCAGCCTGTCTTATTTTTAACCACCTTTCAGAGTTCTCCTTTTGTTGTCATATTATTCAGAGTTCTCGAGAGAAACAGAAACAACAGAATGTGTGGATGTGTGTATATACAGAGAGAGAGAGAGATTTACTTTTAAATTTTGGCTCATGCAATTGTTACAGGCTTTGAGAGTCCAAAATCTAACGGGGTAGGTCAGTAGCCTGGAAACTCGGGGAAGAGTTGCAGTTCAAGTCCAAAAGCGGACTGCTGGCAACACTCCTTCTTGCTCAGGAACCCCAGTCTTTGTTCTCCTAAAGCCTCTAACTGAGTGAATGAGGCCCACTCACACCAAGGAAGGTAATCAGCTTTACTAAAAGTCCACCAATTCAAACGTTAATTTCATTCAAAAACACAGTCACAAGAACATCCAGAATATTGTTTAACCAAAGATCTGGTACCATAGCCCAGCCAAGTTGATACATAAAATTAATCATGGAGTCATATCTTGTGCCATTTTTCCAGGGTTCATTGTTACGCTTAGCAGGAAGGAGCAGGGAAAAGCAGGTCTACACTGTCTTGACTGGACTGGAAGTTAAAAAAAAAATAGGAAAGCCAGTTTGCAGTGAGAGAGAACGAGCTGACTCAGAGAGAAACAGGGATGAGACTACACGAGAAAGTGGGTTTGTGCCCCGAGCCCATCTGCCCCCTGCCCTTGCTGAAACTGGTCTTCCAATCTCTCCTTGGATTCTATTAGCCCAGAAAGCCCTTATTTCTTTCATTAGTTTGACTTGGGTATTTTGTCACTTACAACCAACTAAAGACCCTGGAAATCTTAATTAAGAAATTGCTAGCTAGTCCAAAGGCTCAACTACCCAAGCAGCTAGTTATTCTTTTCTGATGTGACATCCTGTTCCCTGTCTTGGGATGAGAATAAATTTGAAGGAGCCCTTAGCCTGATGGGTGGATTCCCAGCAACCAGAAAGGATCAGGGGTTTTCTCAAGGGGGAGCAAGATTTATGTCTGAGAATGGGGGAAGAACAGTCAGGGAGAGGAGTTGTTGGGGTCCTGTCTGAAGACTAAACTGGGAACAAGGTCAGGAGACAAGGATCAGTAATATGCCAAGGTGTCACCACGTAATGGCAATGCAGAGAGTTTCAAGTTCCTTAGGTATGGTGGCTTGAGAATATAAAGTCTGTCCAGACTATTACTGCTGCAAGTTTATTGACAGATCCATAATATCCTCATTGCCCCAATCTGCAGCTTCTATTTCTATGAGGCCTCATTGAATGCACCATAAGAATTTTAAAATATCTTCAACTTTGAACCCAGGGCTATTGGATTTCCCATGACTCCAAAGCCAAGGGCTCTGCCCAGAAAAAACCATACATGAGAAAACATCACCAGACCAGTTGGGTCCTTGTAACTAGACTTGCTTTTTCGATGAGGTGAAAGACCGGTTGGAATTGGAGCCCATCAGACTGTCTTTGACAATTGAACCTTTGCGTTTCAGCTTGAAACACCAAAGGGAAAAGGGAAAAGGCGGCGGGGGCGGGAAACAGATGTCTTTCTCAAAAAAGAGAAAAAAAAGAAAGAGAAAGAAAAACACACCACTCTAACCTCAACTTTATTTGCATTTTATATATTTCATTTTATAAAAACATTCAAGTCCCAACCACAAGATTTCATAGATAAGAGGAAAAAGCCGGACTGTGCTTAATTCAATATTTTCGAGAAATGCTCTTATGGGCAGTCAGCAAGCGGCATCCTGGCCAGACCAAGCCTGCTGACGACTCTGAAAAATGTGACTGTGATTCACACTGGGACACCACATCTCATAACACACCGTGTGTGCAAGAGGCTGTAATTACGAAATGTTTGCATTAAGGAACGTGGGTGCCTAAATACAGATGTTCCTCGTTGACACTAATTGGACGTGACGTGGCTTTGGCCTGCTTTATAGCAGTGGCTGGAACAGGCAGCCGGCCGCGGCGCGCGTCCTCTGCAGGGCTCTGTTTCATATCGCCTTTGTTAGCGGGGCGGGGGGAGCGGAGGGGATTGCACTCTAGCACCGGGCCCTCCTGTGTCCCAGAGCTTGGTGAAAAATGCCTCTTGGCTTGCTAGAGGGGCGCCCTTCTCAGGGGCCGACCATGCTCTTTCATTCAGCTGCTTCCCTTGCTATTCAGAAGGGAGGGTGCTCCCCCGACATCCCCTCCTCCCCCCTGACGTCGGAGTGAAGGTGCCATTTGTTTTCATGCTACTTCTTAATGTGTCCAAGATGTGCTGTCTCCTTACAAACATCTACAAAGAAAGCCCTTCTCTTGCTTTCTCCGAAGGCGCAAGCTGCTACCACCACCCCGCCTCCTCCGCATGCGCTCAGAGCCTCCAAGTGCAAAAGGCCGTCCTAGAAGAGGCCGTAACTGACACACACACGCTAATTGCACACCTACTGCGCCTGAATTCTGCTAAGAATAGAAAACCGAGACAACACGCACAGACCTTCTGTTGCCTAGTTAGTAGGAGCTTGTTTCCTGTTATTTAAAAAAAAAAAAAAGAAAGAAAGAAAGAAGAGACACTGGGTAAAAATCTGCTCTGCCCCAGGAGAGGTTCAGAGAGCTTTCCAGATGGTGGGAGTTGGGGCCTGGTTAACAGGGTGGCCTCTGGAATCACACTGCCTGGAGTCACCCTGTTCACCCACCGGGACACATGACCTGGGCAATAGGATCCTCAATTTCCTCATCTGTAAAAGGGACCCTAATAGCCGGGGGAGGATATGAATGACCCGATGCATAGGCCGCCTTCCCTGCAGCGACCGCCGCATGGAAAATCAGCGCGCACCAACGCCGCTGACTCTAGCGGACGGCATGGTGGCTGGAGTTAATAACAGCACTGTATACGCGAAAATCGCTGGGTGGGTGGAGCCTCGGTGTTCTCGCTACAAAAAAATGATAAGTATGTGAGTGAAGCCTGTGTTAGTTAGCTTGATTTAGCCATTCCACAGTGTATGTATACATCAAAACATCATGCTGTATACATACATACAATTTTTGTCAATTAAAATAGTAAAATTTTAAAAGAAGAAAAAATAAAATATAGCTATCATCAACATAAAAACCTCATTCCAAAAAATGCTGTGAAATCTCGTTAGATGCATGGATCTGTCCACCTGCCTTTACGTTTCCATATATCTCTGTATCTGCCTCTCTCTTGAGCCTCAAAACTATTCTGCTAAAAGAAGTCATCACCTATTTATTTATTTTTAAAAAATGGACCATTAGGTTAACATGAGATTCTCTTCAAGGTGACGTGAAGACACATTTCATAGAGCAAATGAATCAAAACTCTAATGGCACAAAAGAGAGCTAGAAAGGTCACAGCGAATGCGGTAACCATACAAACTAGCAGAGGTATGGCCGGCCCTTCCTGGGTTTGGTGTTTTTTTCTGAGACCAATTATCTATCTTTTGAATCTCCCTGCATTCCTGCCTTCCTTACAGCTTTGCCCTTTGGCCTTTCTCTTCCACTTATTTACTGTTGGGTAACAAACTGGCCCAAACTTAATGACATGCAACACCAACGAGCATTTGTTTCGTTCACAATCTGCAACTTGGGCCCGGCTCATAAGTTCAGCTCTTTTCTGCTCCACATGGGGCCAGCTGGGGCGGCAGGAGGAGTCAGAGACAGGGTGGAGGGGGTGCTCTGAAGACTCACTCACTCCCCTGTCCAGTGGTGGCCACTGGCCTGTCGCTATGGCTGTCTCACATCCTGGCCACAAGGCAGAAGTGTGTGTTGCATTTCATACCTTGCCTTGAAAGCCAGAGGGCCACATTCCCATGCTCTGCTGGTTGGTCACAAAGCCCACCTAGGTTCAAGGGGAAGGAAGGTAGACCTCATCGCTCAATGACAGCACTGACAATGGCACATTGGACAAAGAGCCTGTGGCATGAGTTCTTTTCAAAATACAATTTGTCACGCCTTCTTATTTGGGAAGGACTTCTTTTTGCAAATTATTATTTTAAATGCCAAAGCTTTAGACCTTAAACTACATATGTTTTCAGGGCATTCCTTTTTTTTTTTTTTTTCAATAAGCATTTATTGGAAATCCTTGCCCTCAAGATACTTACAGTCTAGTGGAGAAGCAGAGGAGTAAACAAATGACAGAAACACCGGGTATCAAGGGCTTTCTTAGAGGAGGAGGCCCCAAGCCCAGCTGGAGAGTCAGGAAGTCTCCAGGCAGGGGAGTGTCTGAGCTGTGCAGTTAAGCATAAGGAAAGCAGAACTGCAGGGGTTAATTTGATGTGTCAACTTGGCTCGGCCATGGTATCCAGATATTTGGTGAAACATTAATTGCTGTGAGTATATTTTTTAGATGAGATTAACATTTAAATCAATATACTTTGAGTAAAGCAGGCTTCCCACCATAATGCAGGTAGATCATATGCAGTCAGTTGAAGACCTTAATAGAAAGGGGGCTGAGGGCCCCCAGGGAAGGAGGAATTCTCTGCACTGCCCTCAGACCTGAGCTGCAGCGTCAGCTCTCCCCTGGGGCAGTGCCAAACTGCCCTGCTAATTTTGAACTTGCCAGTTCCTATAGTCGTATGAGCCAATTCCTTAAAATAAATTTTTCTCTCTTTGCCTGTTTCTCAGTCTCTCTATCTCTCTACACATACACCTCCTATCAGAGAACCCTGACTGATGCAGGAGCCAGATGTGGAGAAGATGGGAAAGGAAGGGTCTTTCTAGGTGGGAAACAGCATGAAAAAAGGCACAGGGGGAGAAAGAGAATGGAGTACCCTGGGAGTGAGTGGGCACTGTAAATTCCGTAAAGGTCCTTTGTGAGGGTCTGTCAGTCAGATTCAGATGTGACAAAAATGTCACTAAGCTAAGCTAGTTTGGGGTTAGCTTATTACCACAGCTCCTTGCAGGGGGCAGGGACGATGCTGTCCTGTCCTAGTGAGCTCTAGTTTTATCTGTTGCAGGGATTTCCAATCCTTCTGTCGTCTTAAGTGCTCATCTGAAGCCACCAGACTAATTCAAGGCAGTCAGTAACTTTTCTTGATTATTTTTCAAATCCCTCTAAAATTAAATAAAAAAATATTTCTATGGACCTACTACATGGACAACATAGTCTTTAATTGAGGAGATAAAGAAGAACAAGGCAGATACCCGTCCTCACATTGACTACAGCCCAGAAAAATTAAAAAAGAATCAATAACAACTGGTACATTTGGGCACTCTTTTGTTAACTATCAGTTTTCCCATGCCAGGCCAATTCTCCTTTTCACTCTCTTTCATTCGCATCCCCGTCACCAAACTATTCCTAAATGCCAGACACGGAGGATGAATGGAAGGATGGATGGATAGAAGAATGGATCCATAGATGAATGATTGAATGCAAGAGTGAGTGGTCAGATGGATAGATGGATGAATGGATGGATGCATACATGGAAATATCTCTAAAGAAATGAGATGCTGGTAGTTCTGTTCTTTAGGGACAAGGCAAACACAGAACACTTGCAGTGCCAGGAAGAAACAGTCAGTATAGTGCCTCCTATACTGTTTATAACACCCTCCAGTGTGGGTATCATCACCTTTAGTTTACAGACAGAGGCACGTATGCTGAAGTAGTTAGCACTCCCTTGTTAATACTCTAGTTAGTTGCAATGCAGTTAGAAAAGTGCTACAATGCAGGTATATTCAAAGTTTTGTAGAATATGGTGGGGTAAAATTACTGCCTTCTAAGACCAAAAAATTTTTACCAATTTCCCATCAAATTGGAGGAACTATTGAGTGTTGAGGGAAATGTGTATCACAGAAGACTCTCCAAAAGAAAAGATGACATTTGAAATGTGCCTTGCAGAGGGAATGGGATTGTTCCTGGGAGTGGGGAAGACGAGGACGCTGTGGGCAGAGGGTGCTCCCAGCACGTGCACAGACTTTGGGTGTGAACACGCATGCTCGGGAAGGGGCAAGCTTTCTCACCGTACTGGACTCAAACCTGCCCACATGAGAGAGGGGGAAAGAGGTTGAGACTACGTGATGCAGAGGCACGGATGTCATGGTAGGACCTATCCGAGGAGAAGGAGAAGGCAGTGGAAAGATTAATAAAAAGCGAGGGTCATCCATGAGGTTGCTCTACATCTCAGCAGGGTAACACCAGCGTCAGGGACAGCGTGGGTTATGGGAGGAAGAAACCAGAGACAAGGAGCTCAAATCACTGAGAGGTATTTAAAGAAATTGAATTATCTTAATGCAGAACTTTACTTTTGCCATGTCTACATGTCTACAAGACAGAAAATAGTTTTACAGTTCAGTCAAACTGAGGGGTGGATGGAAATGGTCAATTCAAGAGTTTAAACCGACCAAAAAAAAAAAAAAGCGTTTGGCATCAAGTTAGCAAGACTTTTTGATTTGTTGGTGGTTAAACTTAACCTTCATGGAGTCAGTATTTTATTAACTCTCTGGGAAAGCATGACCCTGTATTTTTGAGAAAAATAGGCCTCACAACTTTCACATGAAATCGGAGCATTTCTTGGCCATCAAATAGTTCTTGGTAACTTGAGTTTCAATACTTTTATGTAAGGAATCAAAAACATCTAAATCAAATTTCCTTTTGAGGAGACATCCACTTTAAAATGATGGGAAAAGTGGATTGGCAAAATGTGTTAAGGGGCTTGGTGGACTACAATTATTTTGGGAGAGAAATCGGTATTTTAAAAGGTTCATGCTGAAAGCAAAATAGAACAGAGTTCACCTAAGTCCCAATCCAAATGCCAAGAAA
>CAUYSK010005409.1:0-14167 GCA_963575035.1 Avahi laniger | reverse complement strand
GATAGTCTATAAAATGGGGATTATCTTGCCATATGACAGAATATCTAAACAGATTATGAAAATAGTCCCATGAATCCCCATAGTTAAAGGAGTTGTTGAAAAGTTTAAGCCCTTTAAAAATGACCTGTCCTCCATAGTGTATGGATTAATAACAAATTAATTTTTAATAAATATATTTGTAATTAATTTGTAATAAAAATTAATAACAAATATTCATGTTTGTGCCTGCTTAATAGGAAGCTCTTCTGATTTGCCACATTTCTGTCCTCTCAAAGATTAATCGTTTAAGTTACTATGTGGAGGTCCTAGGCAGAGGTGGTTGAGTCCCTGGGAAGGCCAAAGGTAGGACAAGCTTTGCTCTAATACCAGGCTCATTGGCTTTCACGTCCGACTTTGAAGTTGTAAAGCTATAACTTACCTACGATTCAGTCCCTTCCTTTGTAAACTGATGCTCATGACACCACCTGATCCGCCTCAACCTTGCTGTCTGGTTCACCAGAAATAACGAATGTGCAAGCGCTTTGCAAAGTGTGAAGTGCTGGTTAAATGTGGGTATTATTATTATTACTCCAGAAGAACACTTAGCTCATTGCCTAGTAATGGCGAGGCAAACAGTGTCACTAAATAAGACAATACAATGGTCTTGAGAGGCTCTAATTCAGCTTCTCCTTTCTATTCAAGCACACAATTGCGTCCTAACACTTCGCAGACAGCTCGAAATGGGCCTTGTGGAGGCTGATAAGGAAAATTAGAACAAGGAACTATTTGCGCCCTCATTTTAATAACTGAGTCAAAGAGCAGGCACTTTAGTACGGGGAAGAAGGAACATTTTCTCTTACTCAGGCCCCAGCAAGATAATGACTCCATTACCAAGTGGGCCTCCTGTAAGAAAGGATGCAGGTGAGGCTCATCAAGAGATCTCCCTGCATTTGAGGCAGGAGAAAGACGCCATCCCCATCAAAACAATCTGCCCTCAAGGGGTGAAAGCAGACTGAGATCTGGGCACTATTTGCAGAGAATGGTCATTTTCACGGCATTTTTTTCCTCTTAAATCACCGGGGATAAATGAACCCTTAGCTACGTAGTACCTGCTGGGTGTCTATGTCTTTCAATAGCATTTGCCTTTATTTGTGTAGATACTTGCTTGTCTTCATCAGAATTCTTAGAGATACAACTATACCCAATTTTAATTGGATATGAATAAAATCTACACCTCGATTAGAGACCATGAGAGAAGCTCATGGCCTCTGTCCATGCAGGAGGGCACATGTACTTGGAGACAGGTATGTTTTTCTTTCTGTTAACTCTGAATCTCAGGGACCCGAGGTCTGAGCAGCTTAAAATAAAAAATAAAGCGCTTCTAAGTTAACTGCTGAGACCATACTCAATGCCTTCCACACAGTGTCTGGAATAGAATAGACACTATGGGAATATTTATGGAATACATGAATACATGAATGCATGACTCGGACATTCTATAATGACAAGAAAAAAAACGTCGGCTGCAATGTTTAGTTTCCAAACGTACACAGTACTGTTTTTAGATATTCTGAATAGGAAAGTATGTGCTGTTTTTATATTTCAATGTTTTCAGTGATGATATTTCCTTTTTTCCCCATTTGGCTTTAAAATTATAAACTAATATAGAATTCTAAAGTCGGTGGGGTCAGTGCTGGAAAGAAATCTTGGGAACGATTGGCTCTAATGTATGCTAGGGATTTTTTTTTTTCTGCTATTGTTTGAATGTTTCTGGCCTCCTGAAATTCATATCTTGAAACCTAATCACGAATGTGATGATGTTAGGAGGTGGGTGGGGCCTTTTGGGTCAAGAGGGCAGAGTGCCAAGAATGGGGTTAGTGCCTTTATAAAAGAGCTTAGTATAGAGAGAGCACCTCTACTTTTAGTTAACAGTAAGTGGTCAGTGTTACCTAGTGTTCAAGGGCAGGTTAACATATATGCTTTTCTGCCATCTGGTGACCGATGGCCTGTCCGTTCCTTGTCTACTTACTGAGAGAGGATCTAGCATAGTGTCCTTTACTGATAAGGATGGCAGCAAACACTACAACTTTTAAACATCACACTGGTAAACAATCAAATTGAAACCCCTCCTCTGTGAATTCTCAGGGCATTGTAAACTTAAAATTAATTTCTTGGGACATATTAAAGAATTTGATTTCTATCGATCAACTTCCCAGAATTTTCGTCTTGTTCCTTCATTAGATATTAAAATATATTTTAAATTTTTCATTACGAAAGTGTACTCAAGATAATTCCAGAAGTAGAGATGTGAAAAGGAAAAAGTTAAAATGACCTGTAATCTCCCAATCCAGCGATATTAAAGTATATTTGTCCACAAGTTCTCTTTGTATATCTACACATATTGACAAGACGCGATTTAAAAGATAACATATTATTTTGTGACATCTTCATGAAATGCATCATGAATGTATTTGCATTAATAAATACTACGTGAGCCTTCACTGGTCTATGTCGACAATAATCTTTCATTTGTTCAATACTATGCTAAGAGCTTTGTGTGTATTAACTCATGTCCTCCTCAGAACAACCCGATGAGGTTAAGACTAGTTAAAACTTGGGACTATGGGAAAGGATGATTATATGTTACAATATTAGAAAAACATGAGTTTTGGTTGGCCAGGGGCAAAATGCTGTGGTTTGGATATTTGACTCAAACCTCATTTTCAAATTTGATCCCCAATGGTGGGGCCTAATGGGAGGTGTTCGGGCCATGGATATGGAGGCCTCATGAATAGACTGATGCCCTCCCTAGGCGGTGAGTGAGTTCTCACTCTTGTTAGTTTCTGCACAAGCTGGTTATCGAGCCTGGCACCTCCCTCCCCTCTCTCTCTTGCCATATGGTCTCTTTCCTGTTGTCCTTGGTCTGACCAAATTCCTCCTTGGACAGAGTATACATTTTGTGGCATTTTCAGCTGTAATCTGCAGCCATGATACTGGAGTCCCGTTGGTGGGGCGATACAGTTGTGGGCAGGGGAAGGATCCTACAATCTCGTGACTGAATTTCAGTCTTTTAGTGGGCCTAGACTAATCTTCACAGGTGTTTCTTAGTTTTATTTATAGCCCTCATGTGAGACTAGAAAGCTAGAAGGGGCTGGGATCAGAGAATTGCCCGTCTCCAGATGGGATAAGGCTCTGGTTAAGTCTTTTTCCCTGGAGAGCTGGCTTATAATGGAGAATGCTCTGGACATTTCACAGAGGTGACTTTGCCTTGCCCCTCCCAGAGTCACAAGAAGATCTTTCTTGGCTGTTCACCATGAAAATCTGGCAGGATTCCTGGCGGCGGGGGGCGGTTCCTAAACCTGGGAGCCCTGGGAGTTTCTCTTCTCACACTAGTCGGCACTCAGCCTCCAGCAATTCATCCAAATTGCCATTTCACTGTTCCTGCCAGTTTACAGCTCTGGGAAATTCTGCTCCAGGTAAGCAGATCTCAGATGTGATTCTCTGGATTCACTTGTTTCCCCAGACTTTGGGATACTGGTTTTCCCTATGACTTTAATTCTCTGATGGGTCCAAGAAAAGTCATTGGTTTTCATTTTGTTCAGCTTTCTTCTTGTTCTGAGGATGAGAGAGACAGCTTCTTAGCTTTTTACATGTTGGAGCTGAAATAGGAAAACTTGTTTTTCTAGTTTTGGACAGTTTTCCTAAACTCTTCAATGTGTTAAGAAATAACCCCTCCCCCCAGTCTAATGCACAAGAGAGACCATTTAAACACAGGAACATAGGTGGTCCCTAGAGATAAGCCAGGGGGGTTATGGGAGCACAGAAGATGGCTGTATTCCAGCCTGGTGTGGGGTGGGGCAGAATATGGAGACTGCAGGCAGGTAAAAATTCAGGAACAAGGTGACACCTTAGTTGGGTCCTTTGAGAGTTAACATGCTGGAGAAGGAGAGATAAGAGGGGAAAGGTGGTCTGAATTATGAGAATAGCAGGTACAGCAGCACAAAGATGAGAGGGACGGTGTCTTAGACATTATTGCTTAGTAATTTTGAGTGCTTTGCTGTTTTACATAGTGAACTCCTACTGTTTTTACGCTACTTAATTTAGAATGCTCTCTACACCACAAAGAGAGTGTTTGTAGAGGGCCTTTGCACCTCTAGCCTTTTTATAGTTATCCTAACCTAATACAATTAAGACTTTATTTTCCATTGAGTTATAAATGAAAATGGGATACACTCGTTTCAATTATAACTTGTTTCTTGCATCTTCATTTGTGAGATTATAAAACAAAGGGGAAAATCTTTCATTTCCATGTGTTTCGAGAATTTTTGTAAGAAATACTTTAAACTAATTAATAAGACTAATAACAGAATCCTGTAAGTTGGAAGATGTTCAATTAGCCACAGCTGCACTCCGGGACCATTCCCTGGACTTTAGTGATTCATTGAAGGTTTTGAGAACCAAAGGCAAATCTTCAAGTCCAACAGAGGAGAGGATTGATTGTCTAATAATTAGAACAACAGACTGGGAGTTAGTTACCTTGAACTGTATTTTTGCTTTAGCAAGTTTTTCTGTCTGACCTTGGGCAGATTGCATGTTCTCTCAGGGCTGCTTTATCTTTCAAATGCTGATAATACTTGCTCAATTTTAGGCCTTTTTAAGGTCCTTGGATGAAAGCTGTTTTTATAAGCTTGTAGTATTATCAGGAAATACCAGATTTAGAAGTTATTATTAACTATGGTCGGCATGTAAATGCACACCCGCACCTGCCCAAAATTAAAAAAAAAAATAAAAACACCATTAGAGTTCAACTGCTGGGTTGCCATGGGCACAGTGTTCTTTTCATGATATTTTACAAAGCAGTTAACAGTCAGTACTTACTTGAAGGTAGAAGTTGTGTTTTCACTATTCTTTTCAGGCCAACATTATTTATTTATTGACTGCAGGCCTCATTATATTCCACTGGGTGGCTTTACAAGTGTCAGCACCATGAACATCTGACATTGGTTCTTATAACATAAGAAAAATAACCTGACAAAAAAGTGGAATCCCACTAGGTAAATAAACGAACATGCTCTGAAAAACAACGTTAAAATTATAGAAAGAAGAAAAAAACAATCGGTTTCCAGCGTATAGCTTGCAACAAATATACAGGGCTCCCTTGGCCATAACCAGGAACCCATTTATCATGACTTCTATAAAGTTTAACCAGACTGGAAAATATTTATGCTAGTAGAAATAACATTCTCTCTATTTCATCTCATTTACATTCTGTGAAAGCACTGTGCTTCTCTTCATGGTATTGTTTGTTTATGATTCAAAAAAACAAAAGCAAAATTATTAGGAGTCATGCTGCCTAATCCTTTGAGGCGAATGTTTCCGGAACATAGAAAACTACTTTTTCCTGATCTTTTCCCTCTCCTCTTTTTTCTTCTGCTGTTTGTTTACTTATGTGAAGCTAGAAAATATGTTAAGTACAAGGCAAGATGACTCGCTGACAAGCAATCAGGAAGCCCTGGTCTGAAATGCTTCTCTCATTGGGAAAGTTCTGATGTTCAGGCTAACTGAACAATGGCGACTTCCACCGTCAGGGACTCAGTGGAAGGCTCACTATACCACCAACTTTCCTCACTCATAGAAATATAAATTATTCTGGAAAAGTTATATTTTATGTGGACTTGTTCATTAAATATGAAATAGCATTAAATATCTACTATATGTTGGATACCATGATAGGCACTGAGAAATCTAAGATTAATAAAACATAGCTCATAATTTCTGGAGATTTATAATATAGTGGAAGAAACAGATATCCAAATCACGTAATTTGAATACATCTAGGTCTTGCTAGCTTATAGGTAGAATTGAGTAACTGAAATTCCTCTAGTTCATAGTTCTACCTTATAACATAGATCTGGTCCCTTTAAAATCTACCTCAGTTATTTATGGAAATTCCTAGGTGTGATTCACATCTTCAAGAATAGTCTGTACATGTTCTTCTTTGTCTATTCATTTTTGTCCTGGCCACTGGTGCTGGTGTTGCATGGGAAAGCTAACAACATTCTCCCAGGCATCTAAAGACAGGAAATTGTCTAGGATTAACTCTAGATCCACAGTTCTGGAAACTGGATAGCTAGTGGTGGCATTAATCCAAAAGAGGGAAGTAGGAAGAAGAATGAATTTTGGGAGAAATTAAGGAGTGGATACCATATGTTTGGAATTAAAGATGGCTGTCAGACACTGAAGAGGAGATGACAAATGAAGAGTTAGAATTACCATTCTGTTGCTCAGAAGAAAAATGTATAAATTTGGGGGTTTATCAGTTTATAGTGGCTGTCAAAGCCCTATTTGTTGTCGACATTGCCCTGAGAAAGTATTTAGACAGTGGAGAAAAGAGGAATATGTTCTAGAGAAAGAACGCAAACTTGTTGTTGAAACTGTTTTTCAGCAGGGGAGAGACTGGAGAGAATGAGAGATAAAGGGTACCGTAAAGTGAGGTGCAGAGGGGATTCATACAAGGGAACCAGGGCACAAACTTAGGAGATTTGTTGGCCAAAGACACACTTCAGTGACTTTCCAGTTTTGCTAATGCTACCCCTTCCATTGAGAGGAGAAAAGTTTGACAACTGAAAGCCAGAGGAATTAGCTTCTAACCTTATACCTGCTATGACTAATATTTCTATTCTGATTAATACATATTTCTTTATTTAGATCTCAGTTATATAAAATTGGATTAATCATAATTCTTGCTTCATGTCATACTATCACTATTAGATCATTGCCTAATACTTTTATATTTATTTATAATACCTAGGAACTGATGACCTAATCCAAAATCTAGAACATTACCAATAACTATATTCACCTATGTGTGATTATAATTATCTTCCTTTAAAAAAATCACATAGAACTGTATACTTAAATAATATATTTTCTTTTGCTTATTTTTAAACTTTTAAAAGGCCTCCAACTATATGTAGTCTCCAGGGACTTACTTTTTTTTTACCTGACATTATGTTGTTAAGATTCATACATAATGTTGCCTATAGTAATATATTTTACTGTGTACCATTTCTTTGTGTAAATATATCATGATTCTTTTTTTATGAGTCATATTGGTCAACAGCCATTTGTGTTGCTTCAACATTTTTACTATTATGAACAGTGTCACTAGGATCATCTTGTACATGGGCAAAAGTTTTTCTTGAGGAGTGTATTAGATGTGATAAATAGACTATGCTGTGATAATAAATTAACCCCTCTACATAGATGGTTTAACACAATAAAAGTTCATTTCTTGGTGGGGGACACTCAGGAACCCAGGCTGACAAGGCCTGTACCATCACGTAGCTGTGTCTTTAGGAACGTGACTCCTCTTCCATCTCCTTGGCAGAGGAGGGCGGACGCTACAGAACTGCACAGGGCTTGTCAATGCTTCATCTCAGAGTGGCAGACGATGTTTGTAATTGTTACTCTTGTCTATCAACTTGACTGGGCAATGGGATACCCAGATATTTGAGTAAGTATTATCTCTGGGTATGTCTGTGAGGGTGTTTTCAGAAGAGATCGGCATTTGAATTGATAAACTGGGTAAAGCAGATGGCCCAGTGGGGGTGGACATCAGCCAAGCCTGTGAGGGCCTGAATAACACAAGAAGGTTGAGGAAGATTGAATTAGCTCTGCCTGACTGCTGGAGGTGGGGCATCGATCTTCCCTTGTTCTAGTGCTCCTGGTTCTCAAGCCTTCAGATCCTGACCAAAATCTACACCAGCAGCTCTCCAGCTTTCAGGCCTTAGAACTTACCACTGGCTTTCCTGGGTCTCCAGCTTTCCGATGGCAGATGGTAGGACTTAGCCTCCAGAATGGTGTGGATCAAAACTTATAATATCTAGAAAGATATATACATACACACACATATATATACATGCATATAAAAAAGGTCTGTCCAGAAAGTATCCAGCCATGTCATATGAAAAATAGAGACATTTATTGAAGAAGACACAAGACACATTATACGTAGGACAATGATGCCTCAGTCCCCTTCAAAGTCAGCACCTTGGGACCTCACACAGTTCTCTCAGCATCTCTTACCCTAATCTGTACACATTCAACATTCTCAGGTGTTCCCATTGCAGGCCTTCCAGAATGTGGGTCACTTTCAACAGATTCTTGACTATCTTTGAAGCATTTGTGCCACCCTTTTAATTGTGTTGCATTCATTGCATTGTCCTGAAAGCCTTCTGAATTATCCAAACAGTTTCTGCAGATGATTGTTCAAGCTTAAAGCAAAATTTGATGCAGATTCGTTGCTCTACTCATTCGGTCATTTTGAATGCCACGTCCGCACAGTACACATGCTCACTTAATGGTGTCCAGCGTCCTGCTGACTAGTAGTACAGTGACGTCGTCATGGTTCACGCATGCGCATTCCAGTCCACTAGCCTGGAGGGCCGGGTTACATCTATGTCACACGAACTGCTCAAGTTATATTAACAATGGCTGGATACTTTCCAGACAGATCTCACTCACACTCTTTCACACACACACACACACACACACACGTGTGTATGTATCTCCTATTGGTTGTTTCTCTGGATAACCCCAACTAACACAACTTCTACTGACACTTCCTTTACCTGAAGCATCCAGGTGGCCAAACCTAGCTCAGGGGAAGGCGAGACGTGTAGGGGAGCAGAGGGAATGTTTGATGATCACCCCTGTCTCTGCTACTTAGGAGTGAAATTTTAGGCTTTACAAGATAATGCCAAATTGTTCTCTGAAGTACTGATGCAAATTTATACTTTTAGCAGCAGTGTAGAGGAGATATGATTTATTTTGTAAAATATCTAACAAATTTCTCCTTAAAGCATTTCTTCTGCTTTATCTTTATACTTTCTTGTGAAGTGACATGCTTATTTTTTTTAGATAGAATAAGTAATTGGTTTAAGCAAGTGAGTAGTAAACTTCTGGTGTTTTTGTCTGTTTGTCTGTCCTTTCTTTGCATGTGGTAAGAGCACCTGATCTTTTATCTCTTGGACGGCATTTCCCCACTGCATATAGTTATGCTGAGTCTACCGCTGTGGTTCGATTCTCTCCCCTCCTTCTGATCACATAAAGGGGTATAAGACACAGCCTCAGTGACTGGTTCAGTGTTAGGCCCATGGCCCAAATGAGGCAATCAGAACTAATGTAAAATTTTGTTTGTGCATATGCAGAGAGAGAGGCTTTCTCTTTTAATGAGACTGAGAATTGTAAGACCCATGTGTACCTAGGGCTACCATGGGCTGTGTGTCCTAGCCGCCTTGAATATACTCTCTGAAGAATAAAGCCAGTATCAAAAGTAAAGAAGGGTCAAGCTCAGGAGGGAGACCCACAGAGCCTTGGTTTGATCTCCTTTGTTTAGCTGTGTCTGAAGACCATGCCTTGGGCTTTTCAATTATATGAACTAATGCATTCGTTATTTTATCTAAGCTCATTTTAGCTGGAGGTCCGAGAGTCCTAATCAGCTACCTAGTGACAGGGGTAAGATCTGAACCCGGGTCTTCAATCTCAGTTGGATTCTCCACAAATCTTACCATGACTTCTTGGCTCTGCTGTGCTGGGCCTAATATGATCAGCCTCAGTTTTTGCACTGAATTCTTGAGGTAAAGACTTAAGAACATTTTCTGCTGGGGGTGGGGGTGGGAGTTGTTTAAGATTTTGAGAAACCATTTGGAAGGTTACATCAGGAGTAATGTGTCACAGCACAAATTAATATATTAGGCAATTTCGTCATTGTTCCCTAGTCTAGAAATTGATTCTCGAGTTCCCTGGCCCATGCACTATAAAAAGATACACATCCATCACCTAACACAGGATGGTGAGATTTTTATCTTTGTACTTACCTCAAAGTGACAAATAGTTAATTAGACACATAAAACATTTTCTAACATAGACAGTTTTGGATTTGAAGTTTTGCTGCTGACACAGAGAGGGATCCCGGAGGGCGCAGGGATCCGAACACTAAATAAATCCAGAACCTTCTCCCATGTTTCAATAAGTGCCAAGTCAGCTCTGAGACTAATTAATCAAAACAAATTTACAATTAAACCCACAAAGAAGCGCTAATGACGATGCCTGGCAGGGGGAAAATGTGCTGAAAAGGGAAACTTGCAAGTGAGAAGGGAAAATGTATTGTCATTGGCTTGTCAAGGGTAGTGCTGCGTCTTGTTCTTGCTCAGACAACGGTGCAGGTCCTCAAGGTGAGGGCTGCAGCTGCAATCCCTGCCTCCTGTGTATTGCGGGGGGTCTGTGCCTGTCTTCCAGGGGCCCGTTCCTTCCAGAAAAGCATGACCGTCCTAGAATCTGCCCCTTACCTGCAGGTGTGCCAACAGGGAAGGAGCACAGAGGCCCAAGGTTGTGGAGAAGTCATGTCTTTTCCAACCGTATCTAGTGGATTGGGCTTGTGTCCAGCCAAGAGCAGTTTCCTGTAGGCTACTTTATGGTTTTGGTTGTTTATATTGCTGACCGTTCCCGTCTTTGAATTCCTACTTCTACAAACTAAGGCACATTGATCTCACATGAGCTGACCCTGCTTCAGTTTCCAGAATAGGATGGACCTGAAGTAGGCGTAACTTCAACAGCTGCGTTCGTTGTCATTGCTTCGGTATTGATACTTGATGATATTGAGTTATTATATTGATCAATGTCTTTGGGGTTGCAGAATTTCTGCCTTGATAGTCCTGGTCTCTTATTTTAGATCTTGGTTTCTTCCACCCCATTTCTTCCATTTCTTCCCATACCAGACTGGCTCCTGGATTCCTGTTCCCCAACCTTGGCTGTTATTGCTGGATGACAACTGTCTGCCCAATTCCTAATGCTGGTGGTCACTTTGTCGCTCAACAGACATGGCCGATTAAGTGAGAGAATCTGGGTTGAATCCCACCAAACCAATTTCTTCTTCCTTTTTGGAGTCACAGGTGTATTACATTTTCCAGCTTTTTCTACAGGTTAGTGGGCCCATATGCCTGAGTTCTGGGCAGTGAGGGGAAATGATGAATATCACTCTCAGGCCTGGTCCCTAAAATCCCCCTGGAAGTCCTCCTCATTGGCTTGCTCTTCCCTTAATTGTTGATTGAACACAGAAGATTTGGTGGAGTATTTGGAGGCCCTGGAGGGGGTGGAAACACTAAATGAAAAGATCATAGTGTTTGAATGATTGTGTAGAGCACAGCCCCCTGCTGACTCATATTTAACCGTGGGTAGGTAACAAATAAGCACTTTTTGATCTAAGACACTGAGGGATTGAGGTTGTTTGATATGGCAGACAGCTCGTCTTGGTAAATGTGTCTTACATTCATCCATTCACGTAACAGATACCTACTGATTACAAAGTGCTAGATTCTCTTTAAATCCTGGGGTACAACGGCAAAAAAAAAATAAACCTTGGTTTCACTGCTCTTATAATCTACTGGTGACTAACAAGGATAGGAATGGAAAAGTTGGTGGAAGGAGATGAAACCCAAAGAAGCATGATTAACACTTTCAAGGAGCTGCTTGTCTATAAAATTGGATAAGAAAAATTTCCTGAGGTTATGGACCTTGAAATGTCATTAAAACAGAGTAGCATGTGAGTTTGTAGGTAAAAGGTTGCCAGTTTATGTGGAATAAAGGGTTCTTTTGGATAAAGATGAAATGACCTAGCAAAATGTACCATATATGAGAAGAGAACCAAAAGTTTACTGAACCCTTACTAGATACTAGCCAGCGTGCATATACTTCTGTTTCATTCTCCATACATTATGAAAGGAGGCATTATTTGCATTTTCTGTTGCAAAGACTGAGGCTTAGGGACATTTAGTTACTTGTCTGACGTCACACAGCTAATTAGGGGTAGGACTGACAGTCCAGCCTAAGCCTGTGGGTCTTGGCACCATGCCATTTGGTTTTTGTCGGTGGGGCTGGTATCAGAGCAGACGTGAGAAGAGCCCAGCAACCTGCTCACATCGCAGCCTTTAGTCTTGGGAATAAAAGCAAGCGCTGCGTCCCTCCCTCCCCCGGGGAGATATACACTCCATTAGTTTTTCATTTGTCAGAAGCATCGGTTTTTTAATATTTTCTCTTTCCTTTTATCTCAGGGGAATATCAATCTGTACAGATTTATTATTAATTCCCCGGTAACATGCTTAGCTGCTCAAAAATTTTTTACTGTTGCTTGTAAAAGAAGACCTGCCTGTTCTTGAAATTTCAGGGACTTCGATCATTCTGGGATGAAATATTACCTTGAGGGACATTATAAGGAGAAGAGGTAAGCACAGGAAAAAGTAACTCCTACCTCCTACCCATCTGCCTTTTCTTCGGAACAAGCAACAGCTACTTTAGCGGAGGCTGTTTTTCCAGCACGCTGATCCTATGGTGTTTCTCTGCAATCCTCTGTGTGCAAGGAACATCAAACTTAAAATAACATTTCTAAAGGAAAGTAATCCTCTTGGCAGAGGACGTCTCTTCTTTTTCCTTTTTCAAATTTCTTTTCATCTCTCAGAGTCTCATTTTTTAATTGACTGATCTGATACGTAGGGTATCTTTCATATGTGAATACAGCAAAGCACATTTTTGACAGTTATTCTGAGCTATTGAGAACTTTTAAATGAAAATTCAAAAATATTCACTTCCGCATGTATTCATGTTTTTTATTCAACAAATATTGATCAGAAGCCCACCGTGTGTCAGAGCTGGGCTGGTGCTGGGGATGTAACCTCTGCCGCTGGGGAACTTATACTCTAGTGGAACAATAAACATTAGGCAAATAAACACACTGATAATTTTATAAAACTACATAATTATCTCATCAGCTAATTAAACTGCCTGAATTTAGTGCGATACAAGCATGAAATAGTTTTGTTTTTCTCCAGTGAGTGCCTTTCTCTCTATCTGGTGAGACTCTCCCTTTCTCAATCCTTAATGACTTTTAGGAAAGATTCCAAAACTTTTCAGCCACTATAAGATCTAAAAAATTTCAGTCCAGGCCAATTTAGCAGTTCATTCTCTGGTCTGATTCATGGTTTGTTTCCCTCCCCCAGACCTGGTCTGACTTTTGGTGAGGGGGACATGCCCTGGGAAGGGCGGCGTGGTCTTTTCCATTCCTTTTACCAGACTCAGTCTGTGGCTCTGGGCCCCATCAGTAGTGTGTGGGGCTAGGGGCGTGCTGGGTTACAGAAAAGGGGCAAAAGTTTTTTTAACCAAGTAGTGCTACGTGTAGTAGGTTCCTCAGCTCTCGCCTCTGCCTTCAGTGGTATCACCGGCTGCTAGGGGTCCGTCACCCCTAGGAAGGCCACTTTTATTTATGGGCAGGATTCAATCGGGTGCCTCAAGTTCCACTATCTGGTGGAATCGTCAGAGCCCTGCTGCTGCTCTGCCCTCTGCCCCATCGTTTTTCCAGGTCTCAATTTTTCTGCTTAGCCAGCCGAGGGAAAATCAAGAGGTCTGCTGCCCGAGCCCCATGATGGTGTCAATATTTCCTTTAACGGGACAACTCCCCCCACCCCACACCTCTATAAATGATTCTCTTAACCTGTGCACTTGGCTTTGGAGAGGAGAATCTCTCTCCCCAAACTCCCTATAATGTCCAATAATTCCTCTTCCAAATTACTGATAATCTTTGACATGGGCTTGAATCCAGGTGATTATGGCAAGCCTGGCTCTGCTGCTAGTAAGTTCTACCGGTTGCATTTAAGGGTCTCATGAGGAATGTGGCTGAACTTTGTGCCTATTGTTTTCAGCATTGGAGCTTTAGTTGCAAATATCAAAAACAGGAAAAGTCCCCTTTAGGAACTAACCTGTTACAACTGCGGTTGCAATATATACTATGAAAGAAAGTTTAGGATGTTATAACGAGATGATTTGATCCAGACTAGGGTGGATTGGAAAGTAGGATTGGTAAGAGTGTCCATAAGGAAGTGACTTTTAAACAGGTACCTGAAGGATGGGCAGTTTATGTTAGGAATGGTCAGGTGGCGTGAGTTTGTAGCTCAGGGGTTCCACACCAGATGGGATAAGCTAAGATCAGAGTTAGTCCTCTAGCCCCCACGCTCACTGGTATTGCTGGGTGGTATCACTCTGGGAAAAGCAGTTCCACCCTAAGCTCTGGGACAATGGCACAGGGGCTCTTCCCCCCAGAAAGGCAGACCAAAGGACAAATTGCTGCACAGCTTTG